>JAQGBU010000114.1:0-62202 GCA_034698605.1 Isotoma decorata
AAACAGAAAATAAAGACATCAGAGAGTCTGGATCTAGTTTAAAACCAAGTTTTAAGGTTTCACATCTAAAATTGTAATGCATTTTGGATTTTGACGACATAAATTGCTGCTTTTTTATAAAATGTTCTTTGATTTTTGATTTGAAACTATAATTCCCCCCGCGGAATTGAGCCCCATCCCGAAATAGAGCCCGTCGACGACGGAACGACGGAAGCTAATATTTTTAGCTTCCGTCGTGGATTAAAACTACTGAAAAACCGTAACCGTATTTATATACGGTTACCGTTTTTCAGTACAATAAAACCACATTTCTGATTACACGAAAACTTAAGTTTTCTATGCTCATGTAACCTGGCAATTGGGAAAAACAATGCATTTTTTGGAATATAAGCCCCCGCTGCTAGTGGAGTGAGATTATTAGTGGTTAATAAATCTCTTGTAGGATGATGTTAATATATTTTTGATTATATCATAATCACGTTTTTAGAGCTGTTGAGCTGGACGGTAGAAATTCAGTCTACTTCTGCAACAGGGCTGCCGCTTATATTAAGTTGGAACAATACGATCAAGCTCTTCGTGACTGCCAAGTAGCTATTCGATTACAACCAAACTATGCTAGAGCATATGGACGCATGGGGTAAGCGTTTTTTAATGTTGAATGCACACACGACTTCGAATTTACATAAAAATTTGTGTTTCTAATAATTTTAATGAATCATTATCACTGTTATTAGAGTGACATATTCAAATCAGAATAAGCACGTCGATGCTATTTTATGTTACAAGAAGGCTGTTGAACTGGAACCGAATAATGAAAGCTACATTAACAACCTAAGATACTCTCAGAGTGCTTTGATGCAAGACTTACCCGGCGCCCAGGCCCAAGCAGCTGCTTCCCCGAATCTTCAGTCCTTTTTTAATAACCCCAATTTGATTAACATGGCTTCTCAAATGCTTCAAGATCCATCTATGCAGCAAATGTAGGAAAACATTTTGATAAGCTATTGCGGGCAATTACATCTAAATATATATCAGAAGTCATGATTTTACATTTCAGGATGCAGAATCTTATGTCTGGATTCCAACAACCTGCTGCGGACGCAGGTGCAAACCCAATGGAAAATTTATTACAAATGTGAGTTTTATTACTTTAACCACTCATATCTCCATACAATATTGTTAACTTACTGGACTTAAAAGTAATTTTATATTCTAACAAATTGATAAAAGAAACTGATTTGTAATATATATTGTAGGGGACAAGCTATCGCAAACCAAATTAGAACTGCAAATCCTCAGCTTGCCGAACAATTAGGAGTCGGGAATAATCCATTTACCCCTGGTCCGGATGGAGATCAACCTAATAGAAACGGCAACGCAGGAAATGGCAATAATTTGTGAAGTTGATATGTAAATCGTCACCTCCGTTCAACATCCGGAAATTTGAACCCAGCTTTACCTGGTCTTAAATGTGTTTCTTAAGCCCCTACCTTATATCCGTTTTTCTACTGTAAGACATCTGTGAAACTCAACATCAACACCACTATCAATCTTCTTATGTTCGTTAATTCGTATATTTAAGATTTAAGAATATTTTAAAAATGTATTTCGCTTCATTCAGTATATTTAATTATTATGCGCATTGAAAATATTCACAATGTGATACCGAATAAAATCAAAATTCGTAGACCTCTTACACCCAGTAGTAAATTAAATCGACTTTTTTTGCCATTTAACTACGTTTAATCCGATCCTAACCTAACCTAACCTAACCTTAAGATTATGTATGTGTATGTTTGTATGTAATAATATTACCCTAATATTCCTGTAATAATATAATATTACTCTATCAGCATGCACCTGGAGATTGGGACAAATGGGGTAGGTGACAGTGGAGGGGGATTGCCAAGACACTCACTGCACTAATCTTGAGTACTAAGTGTAAGCACTCCTATAAACTTTCCCCAATAAAAGACAACAAATCACAAGTCTTTGTTCCGCTCGGCCTTACCAACGTTTGGGCTGCTGGAATTGCAAAACTTAAAAAATTACTACGAAATTTTAAAAACTTTTAATATCGTTCATGTAATACGATCAATAGTAAATGCGGCTGAAGTCG
This sequence comes from Isotoma decorata, assembly GCA_034698605.1. Lineage (NCBI taxonomy): Eukaryota > Metazoa > Arthropoda > Collembola > Entomobryomorpha > Isotomidae > Isotoma > Isotoma decorata. The sequence continues at coordinate 2,120 of JAQGBU010000114.1, forward strand.
ACTTTCCGGGGTAGGGTGGTAGCGGTTGGGGTGTAGATAAAAGGACATATTTTCTAAGACTTTTTAACACCTAACCTAACCTTTCGGTTGAACTCCGGATTTGGGGACAGATTATTCTGTTTTTTTCGGGCATCCGAACCTAACCTTCGTCTTAACGTTTGAAAAAGGGAGCAAAAAAAAAATGCGCCCTCCCATGAGGGAGCAGAAAAAAAATGCGCCCTCCCATGAGGGAGCAGAAAAAAAAATGCGCCCTCACATGAGGGAGCAGAAAACAAAATGCGCCCTCCCATGAGGGAGCATAAAAAAAATGCGCCCTCCCATGAGGGAGCAGAAAAAACAATTCGCCCTCCCATGAGGGAGCAGAAAACAAAATGCACCCTCCCACGAGGGAGCAGAAAAAAAAATGCGCCCTCCCATGAGGGAGGGCCCCTGTTTGTGGGACCGTCTTTCGGAAACAATAACAATGTTTTTTTTTCTAGGATCATATAACGTCTTGTTAAGTCTCTGAATCCGTCTTAAAAGCAATGTTATTCGTGCCGAAAGACGGTCCTACGAAGCTCCGAAGTTCGAAAATTTAACATGCTAGTTACCCCGAATTTTGAAAAAAAATCGGTTTTTGAATTTTTTATTATGCTGAATGGATAAGAAGTATTTTGAGATAGGCGGAATCTCGTTATAGATCGCATAATATGGCCAGTAATATGCATATTTTGATTTGACGTCAAGAAGGGTAGTCAGACGTCCCAAATTCTTCAGACTGACCAAATCGTCCAAGCTAGCGAATGCCGTCCCATTACTTGGACGAAAATTGTCCAAATTGATACTCATCTATTGTCAAACATATCAGTCCAGAGTGAAAATGCAACTGATCACAGCTCAATCCAGACAGATTGTTCTACATGTGATGACGTCGGACCTTCACGGCCACAGCCTATCAATAACCAACCCGTCAATTCACAACCTAGCTTGATCAGTTGGATAGCGATGGCACTAATTGAGTTTCCCAATGTCTAAATTGTCAGACAATGTCCTACAACGTGATGACGATTGAAAAAAGTGGAGTATCTACAGTATCTAGTAAAAACTCTTGATTTCACCGAGAACAATCTTTCATTGAGACATATTGACGGACAAAAAAGAGTTTTATGTTGCCTATAATTAAAGATGTCGAAAAGCAAGCTTCGGATCATAGCAATTGTAATGGAACACAGTTAGCCCAGCAATACTTTGCGGCCTGTCTTATGACAAAACAGATTGATAATCTCAAACTTCAGTTGAGAGCGTGCAAAATTCTAGCTGCGTTCAATGAAAAGCAATTATCACAGCAAATTACAGATATGCAGACACAAAAGGTTTATCTAATTAAAAACATCCTCATCAAGACAGGTCGAGTCTCGTCAGCATTTTGTACGTAAGAAATCAGGAATGTAAATTAATAATTGCTTTTATTTATGACACAATCTGCAGACACAACAACATTTTAACTTAAATCTTCATCCTCGGACTCGCTACCGTCAGACTGACTCTTTCTTAGTAGTTATGGTTTTCGTTGTAAGATTTTTCCATCTTAACTCGTCGTCCAGTATATCTTGAATGGATATTTTTGAGCGTGAGGAACGAAATAAGTATATTTCTTCGTATTTTTTCGCTTGATGGTCCCTTCCGTTGTTGTCAGGTCCGGTAACTAATTCATCGTTCTGTGCGCTGCTGTGGTGGAAAAAAGTATCATTAATAATTAATTAATTGCGTTACCTAAAATAAAAGTTCAGGTTCAGAAATTCATAGTAGTCAAAAATTAGTCTGTGGGTTGTGGTTGTGGTAGTCTTATTATAGTAAAATAGCTGTCAAAGGAGATTGCTATTCTGTTGAGGTTCGTGGTGTGGTGAGTAGAGCCAGGAAAGAAGAAAGCACAGAGTAGTGGATGGGAATTTGAAGTGAATCACCTGAATAAAAAACTCAAGCCATTCGCATTCATTTCACATTTACATATTGCTACTGCCTGACACTCCACTTCACACTGTTCTCGAGACAGGTACCTTATTTATGCAATCATCTGTCCGTAATTAATAATAAAGTCAATAAAAAGTGTAAGTTCTGGCTGAACGTAATTAAATTTTGAATTTCAGTTCTCACCCAACCCAATTTAGTATTCTTAGTATTGTTTCGAAGTTCATTTATAAAACTGTATATTTGGAGGTGAAAAGTTTGAAAAAAAAATTGAGTTTCGTCTCTGGAGCCTGGAGATCAACGGTTGACCGTAAAACAAGTCCTATAGGTGGTAGGTAGTAACTCTGGATTTCTGGAGTCAATTCACAATTATGAACTAGGAATTATGAATTAAGCTAGTTTGTAGTTGTGAGTTGCATAGTTGTAGTTAGAAAATTATGGTAACAAAGCTCAAAGCCCGAGTCTAACTGTAGTTACTTTTGTGTTTTGTTTGTACTTATTTAGTTGAATCAATTGTCACTTTGTCAGCTGTGATTGTAACAACAATTAACAAGGGAAAGACGCAAAAATAATTCCAAATTAATTATGACTATGACTTACTTTACTTTGTACTTCTGTGAACACTCACGTTTCACATAATACATAATATTGAATATGTATTAAATATGTATTATATCATTCTACATTGCACATTGATTGCATTACACATTATCAGTGGATAGTTGACAGTCTAAATACAAAATAGTCTGATTAATGAAGTATGAAGTAGGTTGGATTTGGATATTTACTTATCACTATTGTACAGTTGACAGTGTAAGGAAAAGACAAAGGAGGCAATCAACAATGAGCTGACTTGACACCACTTCACAGTTCATTGTTCATACTTTGTACTTGAAAGACAGTTAGGCTACATACAATGACAGGCGAACTAAAGAAAGTTGACATTTCTCATTTGTTTGACAACCAAAGCAACCTTGGAATGGATTTATTATTGAAATTGATGTAATCTGTTAGTTGTTAGTTAGTTGTAGACTCTAAGCAATCTAGTCTAGTCACTAGTTAGTGTGTAGTGCTAGTTAGCTTGTAGCCAGAGTCACAAATAAGATCAAAGATGAAAGATAAGTAGCTAGCTATGAACTAGTTTAGTTTTAATTTTTAATGTCAAATGTCAGGATTTCGTATTGTATGCATTACACACCTGAACATGTGTTGGTATTGTTGATTGTCCTGTGTCGTGTTTTCTGTGAAATTCTAAAATTTAAACCAAAAAATTAGAAGCAGTAATTGTGAATTGATTAATTAGTTCATATTTGGTAGAACCTATTTCAATTTACTCTTCTTTCATCTTTTATTTTGTATTTGTTCTTCAGTACAATTTACAATTCAATTTCAAATTAAAATTGTATTTTTGCATTAAATAAGCATTTAATTTGACTTCGGTTTGTATTTTTGCATTCAAACCGAAGTCTGTAATGCTTATACTGTATTCTGTTTCTGTTAAATAGTGTATAACGTGCTGTTGAAAAGGGAGCTCTTTTCACTTTTAGAATTTTCAGTCTTACCGAAATTCTCATTACAATATTTTTTCCATTACACATTATAGAAGTTGTTTGAATTCAAAATTTAATTTCTTAAAATTATACCATAGCTTTAGTTATTGACTACATACTACATACTACATATCATAATTGAAGATGAATTATGACAACAGATTTGAAGCATGCAGTAAACCGTTGCATTTTACAGTTTTTTTTTGTATTGCTCTTATAGCTTCGGATCCTGAAGAGACATCATCAGTCATCAGTTGTTTGGATCAGCGAGTGCAGTGAACGAATTTATATCATATAATTCAGCTTCTGATTTAAACTTCAAGTAGGCCCTAAAAAGCACATTCAAGATGACTGTAATGGAGTTTTTTGGTTGTACATTCCTTGCATTTGGACCATCATTCGCCCTTTTCTATTTCACCATTGCTCCTGATCCTGTCAGAATCATCATTCTGATAGCTAGGTAATTTATATTACTAGTTATGGTATTGTTATGCTGTGCTAACGTTCAGTACAGTGTTATGGTTAATGTTATCTTTAGGATTTATGATTTATGACTAATCTATTTAAATTAATTGTGTGTTTTCAATTACAGTATGTTCTTTTGGCTCCTGTCCTTATTACTTTCGTCCTTATGGTGGACAATAGTGTATCCACTAAAAGAAAACCTGGAATTTGCACTCGTGTTTTCCGTTATCTTTCAAGAGCTTTTTAGGTTCCTTATTTACGTTCTGCTTAGAAAAGCGGAAGGGGGATTGAAGAAAGTTACTGATGCCAGTACTAGCCTTGTTGATAACAAGCATATTCTTGCTTATGGTAAGGAAAATCGAGAAGATAAATGCAAGCCAGATATCTCGAAAACATTTATATGCATGCATGTAGAAATTAGAATTGGGGAATTCAGTAATATACTAACTAAATTACTTAATAATGTTAATTAACAATTAATTTTACAGTTGCAGGACTAGGTTTTGGAATAATGAGCGGAGCGTTTGCACTCATAAATGTGCTTGCAGACTCTGTGGGCCCTGGAACAGTCGGTTTAAGAGGTGGGGGTGACTCTTCCATATTTGTTGTCACCTCAGCCCTAACCACATTGTGTTTTATTTTACTTCACACTTGTTGGAGTGTTACGTTTTTTGATGCTTTGGACAAAAGAAATTTCTTGTTGATTGCTTCTGTGGTCGTGTCTCATTTTGCATCATCTTTCTTCGTAAGTTACAAAACATTTACAAATATATATCTTCAAGCGCTTTTATTCATTAAGTTACTAGGGCGAGTGACAAAATTGGTTTGGGGTTTTGCATTTTTTCAGACACTGTTCAATAGAAGTCATTTGTACTGGGCTTCGATTCCTCCGATTTATATTATCCTGTTCATCAGTGCATGGTTAGCATTTCGCTCTGCTGGAGCCCGTTTCAACAAATCGGAGCTCCTAAATCAACATCCAGTGACACTCCATGTTACAGATTGAGAGAATCCTAAAAACAGCAGGCCAAAAAGAATTGATTATAAAATATTCCTTTCTTCAGACTGCTTCCTATTGTAGTATGGCCGTCCAGTCATCATTCCCAGGCTGAAAATACATAAATAAAATATAATACTGAATAGGAAAAAAATCAAATACAATCCACCCGAACCGGCTTTGGTACTGTAACATTAGTAATTGTAAATAAACACGATATAGTTTTAGTTTTAATCTTTTTATAATTAGTATTAACACAATTTGTACCCTTTCCACATGTACTACATAATTACACTTTATCTTCTTCCATAGATAATAGAATGAGTGCAGATCATTTGGATTGTTTCTCAGTGTTGTGTTAATGCACTTTTTTAAGATACTCTCTTTTGAGATAATTAACAAGATAATTAAACAATGTCATGATGAAAGCTTGGCAAGAGTAATAGAACTAAAGATAATGACTTAAGGTATTAATAGAAAGTTGATTTTCTCATCCTAATATTTCTAAGCAAGGTACACTTTGAAACTTACCAACTGAGCCCCTTTGTTTCCTATTGATTATGCTTTGATTGTGGGACACCTGAAAATTAAAATATTAGCACAGTGAAAATTGCACTTAAAGTGTGTTTATCAAGATTTACTGGCAAAGAATACTTTGAAAACTTTTATAACTGGTTGTCGAAGCCTTCAGATATTTCTTGTAGTTCAGTAAATATGAGATTAAGGAGGAATTAGTTAATGAAAGAGGTATTTTCATGTTCACTAACAATAAATTGTTATCCCCTTGTGGTAAGTGTTGTAGTCTAGCACAGTTTAGTATTATGTGCTGTCAATTTTGTTACCACTAAAATATAAGTTCACAAGTTCAGCGCGTGCGACACATTCTTATTAAGATACTGAAATAATCACTTGGCCAATTGTATGGTCTGATTTGTAATGGGTTGATGCTTAACTATATAATATTTCCAGTTAGAAAATGTGTTTTAACTTAAGTAAATCATAATTGATTAACAGATGAAGTCAATCAAGTGCATCATCACATGTGCGAATGCTGTTTATTTCTATTGACTAGGAACCTTAGTTTATTGTGCCAAGCATTGTGTTGTAGCTGTGATATTACATTACAGTGATTTAATACTTAATTAAACTGTTTATAATAAACTTGTAATTAATGATTGTGCGTTGAAATTCAATGTTGAATTAAGTAAGTTACCTAACATGAAGTACATTTACAAAAACCATGTAAGACAAAGACAAAAGAGGCACAGTAAGTGAACCATGATTATTGTTGTACTTATGCATTGCATATTACAGCAGCCCTTGCAAAATCTGTATTTGTTCTTCTTCATTGAGTTGCCTCCTTATGGAATTACTAAAATTGAAAATTTATTCTATATCTAGTTGCTTATGCCAAAAATTTGTATAAAGAATAGGTTAACAGTCGAGATTAGGTCTTAAGGTTTTTGATTTATAACGACTTGGTAGGCATTAACGTGGAGACTGCTACTATGAGTCTTAGAGAAACATGAATTATTATAGGACATGTTTGTGCCATATTTATCTGTTTTTACTCGTTGTGTGAAAATTAAAGGTGCTGGAGCAAATGAGGACAATGAAAGCATTTCCATAGGAGTGCAAGGTTCCACACTGTGCGAGATGGAAATGGAAGGATTGTTACTAACGATAGCAAAATCATGGAACTGAAGAGGCTGCTGTTCACCAGGCCGTGATACAGGTCTAGCAGACTTGACGCGTCTAATTAGATTATCACCCATTTTGAAATAGTCCATACTTTGATGAGGAATCTTGGCTGTTGCAGTTCTGCAAATAAATCAGTTTACCTCATCTTATTTTCAGTGTTGTTTTAAGACAATTCGAAAAAGGTTCTTGAATTCTAAAAAGCATACCGTCTCTTAAAGATATAATTGCAGTCAATTACTACATCTTTTTCAGCATCATCAATAGCTCGTCTAACAAGGGACGTGATATATGGATCAGTGCTTGGAGGCACATAGTCCTTAGTTCGTCTCTTTGGCATCTCGGGATGAAGTTGAAGAATATTTTCATCCGTAAAATGAATATTTTCTACCATATGAATTACCTCAGTTTCAGATATGTTAAATAACGGCAGTTTCATCGATCTATCAAATGGGGGACGTTGAAGGGAATTCGAAGAATCAAGTGGGGCAAACTTATACAATTGTTCTTCATCATCCCATACGATGCGTTTTTCTATTATCTTCCTTGAAGCAGGTGGTATAAAGTTATCTATTATCATCTTCTTCAAAGAGAACTCCCTAGATTAACCAAAGTAATTAACTTTCCAGCCTTAATCTTAATTAATGACTAATGAGGAATGTGGCAATAAAAGCAATATACTTACTTTTTAAGCTCCATTAGAACAGTCTCAAGTTCCCTCATGTTGATTGAATGATCTTCATGAGTTCTTTCTAATTCTTCTTTCGTTGTCTGCAGCTTTTGTGTCAACTTTTTATACTTTTTTGTCTTTGTGTGAAGATCATTTTCAAAGGTTTCAGCATTAGCTCTTAACTCTTCGATTGTTAACTCCTCTTCTTGCATTTTCTTTTTCATCTCCTCATATCTCTCAATCTGCTCGGCTAGTTCTTGTTGTTTCGCTTGAATAAGTTTTTGTTGCTCATTGGTATGATCCACAAGATCCTTTCCTCCAGTCAAAACCTTACTTTCTAACCAATTGATACGTTCTCCAAGTTTAGAGCATTCTTCCTCCGTATTTCGTACGAGACTCTCTGTCTCGTCTAATTTCTTGAGCAATGTGTCCTTTTCCGTTTTCATTGTGAGATTATCTTGTAAAAGCTCTTTTCGCCTCTCTGCCAGTTTCTCCATGATAACATGAGGGTCTGTTGTAGGGTCAAGTCCGTACGGCTCCAATAATGGGGCAAGTTCTCTCAATCTTTGTTCTTCAACTTGTCTTTGAAGGTCAATTGTACTGCTGCTGGAGTCAGATGCAGTACTTGAAGCAGTTTGAGACCTACTTTTGTTTTGCCGAGTTCTGTGATCCAATGAATCAGCTTGTGATTGCTGAAGCATGAGGACCTGTTTGGCTTTTTTTCTCTCAAGTTCAATCCGTAGTCTTTCTATTTCTTCTTGATATTGTCTTAGCAAAGCATCCTTAGGGTCTTCATTGACTTTTGGTTTGTTCTTGATCTTTTTTGCCCGGCTGGCATAACGCAGAGTGGTGATTGTCTCATCCCAGTTGAAGCTGGCAGGACCAATAGTGGCTACCATAATTGTTCGTGAGTTTCCTCCAAGAGAGTCTTGGAGAAGTCGAGTGAGTTTGGAGTCTCTGTAAGGAATGTGGGTAGATTTTCCATCCACAAGAGCAGCAATGACATTACCCAAGGCGGACAATGATAAATTAATCTTTGTAGCTTCTTTGAACCGTTCTCCAGCTGCACCTGTTTTTCCCTGTCGTTCTGATCCTGCCAAGTCAACCAGATTGAGTTTCCCGACTTTGAAATGATTTCGCCCGTCTGACCATTTCTCAGACATTTCTATAGTTATCATGAAAATAGCGTGGGAACGGGAACTATGCTCATTCATATTGGTAGCACCCACTGCTCTATTCTTGTTGCCACGTGTCATCAGATCATTAATTTCACTGAAGTTACTGCACAGGTAGGTGGACAGGTCCTTTACGTATACACCAGACGTGGGCGACTCCCTCAGTTCTCTGTGTTGCTTCCGGTCCTTGCTCAACAAATCGCGGATCTCTTCCTGATAGATTTCCAAGTAAGACGCTCGAATAAGGTATTGTTTGTTGGAATTTTCAGCAACTTGTCTGAAAATGTGCCGAAAGGCATTAGGTATTACTCCTTGTTCTGACTCCTTTTCTCGAATGCCTTAGGGAAAATAATAAATCTTCATAATGTAAGAATCATACACACGCCTAAACTTTTACCTCTTTCCCCAAATGGACATATATTATTATGAGTATGCATATTTTCGCATTGTTACCTTCCATTGTGTACGTTTTTCCTGTCCCAGTTTGCCCATAAGCAAAAATTGTACCGTTGAATCCTTCGAGAGCAGAGTCAACGAGTGGCTTGAAAGCATCTTCATACAAGTCTACTTGAGATGTTCTGAAATAAATTGTTACCCATGCTTTACTAAAATTAGCTGTGTGCACCAGATTCTTTCTTTCTTTCTTGGACAAATGAAAGAATTAAAGGAAGCTATCGATACAAACTTAAATGGCACAATAGAGACGCCAAATGTCGTTAAATAACGCACCACTCCAGCTTACCTTGAGTCATAAACGGAGTCAAATGCGAAAACTTTCAGATCCTGAGTGTCACCACCTCCCACAGAAGAGCTGGACGTTGTTAAAGTCTTCGGTCGCCGAACTTCTATCTCATTTCGTTCGTAGTGAACTTTAACAACACTGTATTCACAAAATAAAAAGATTTTATGACACCTGTGGGAATTAAGCAAAGCTATGGAGCTACAGTGTCACAAGAAAACACGTCTAAGTACGTTTTGCACTTCAAATATTCAATCACAGTAGGTTAGACAAGTTCTTATAACAATTCATTTCACTTTTAGTGATGCAGAATGCTGGGATTTTACTAGTACAAAACATAGTCTTACCATTCATGTCCATCCCCTGTTTCTTTTTTGCTCAAAGGTCTACTTCGAACGATGACTTTCACCCTTTCAGAACTTCCTACAGAGAGTTTTCTCTGGGGTTTAGGTGGTACAGAAGTGGATCCCTGATTAATACCAGAACTCTCAGTTTCACAAAGATTTTCAGAGTTCATTAGCTTGTTATTCCACTCATGGTCACTTTTGAAGTCCGAGTTATCATCATCCAAGGTTTCAACTTTCACTGGAACTAAAATAGGTGAGACTGGACGTCCAGAGGTGCTGTAAAAGTCTTTTGTAGGATCAATTACATCTACTTTGATCACAGATCCTACATCAGAGTCAATCTTTGAATTCTCCTCAATCAAACTCAAGTCGTCGTCATCAGAATCAGAATCATTTTGTCCTTCCTGATATAAAAAATCTGACTTATTCGAAAAGTGTTCCGGATGTCTCTTGGCTTCATCATTAAAATCTAATCCTTCTTCAGCCTTGTTCGGTGTTGTATAGAGAATTCTCATCGGCTTTACCTTTCCAATCTCTCTGGTCCTTTGGGTGACTCCTAATCTTGTCAAGCCTTTATTTTCGTCTAAGCTATTTCTTTCGATAGATATACCGTCCTTTGGTTCCTTAGGCTCATTTAGGATACTTCGAGATATAGAAGTTGTTTTAGTAAAAGCTACTGTATCAGGCCGTTTCTTTTGCGGGTTTTGGTCCTCCTCCATTCTGGATATAGTATTTCAGACTTTTCTTGTTAATATGGACGACGATGAGATGCAACTTGATTTTGATCTGGATTTTATTTTTAAAATACATGTATTTAGAATGCAAAACATAATTAATGTGTTATGCCCTTATGAAATGAAAACAATATTACTAAATATGTTTAAATTTGTATACACAATAAATCAGCTCAAAACCTTAGTAGACGCTTAAATTTCAAAGAGCTGGAAACTAACAAATTTAGAGTTTCAAATTCAAACGGCTTGACATCTAATATGTAGATTTATCTAGTAATTACTTAGATTTTCGTTTTCCGTTGAATATTTGATACATTATTATTTTTGTATTTTACGGCCAAGTATTCCATTTTTAAGCTTTTAAAATGCGTGATGCACTAAAAAGTAAATTTTGTTTTCTATTTTATTTTCGCTTTGATTTTACAATAATATAAGAGTTGAAAGTTAAGTTTTATAGTTAAAAAAAATAAATTCCGAATAAAAAAATTTTGAAGTCCAAAAATATACTATTACGTTTTACGGTAAGAATCTATCCAGGACTGAATGACTAACTTTTAGAGAAAACCATTATTTATTTACTTGATATGATTTACGATATCCTCTAAATTAAGTTAACTTCCGCCATGCCACAGACCAAATTAAGTAATTGAACATGCAAATTATTTTGTTCGAGTCCTTTAAAATAACGAGTAGTGTCATTGCTATTTCTGGTCAATATTTTTCGTTCGCTCAAAACTGACATTATTTGATTTATGGATCTAGCTATGGACTACAATCTCCAGTGACACTACCTTTAGAATGATAATTTAAGCCTTTGGTAGTTTGAGAAACCACAAATTTAGCAAACCTCCAAAAACCGATGGGGGATTATTCACTGTATAAACTTTGCGTTTGCGTTTAAAACGTACCGTTAAAACGTAATTGGTCAATGCAATAAAGTGTCTCGTTAGATGCAAGGATATACAAGAAACACTGATGAGTTGAAAAATTAAATTGTTTTAAATTGGCGTTATGATATACTTGTAAACATTAGCAGGAGATTTAGTCGTTGTTTTGCTAGGCCATGCCATATTAATAAAAAAAATTCCTTCTGGGGGAGGGGTTGTAAAGCGAGAAGTAGGGCATAAACAATTGGTGGGATAAAGAACAAACACGTATGATGTCAAATGGAAAATTAACTCCATATTTCATTCATTTTTGATATTTAGATGAATTAATTTAATCCCAAAGCACTTCGAACGTATGATATGTCAATTCTAGGATTAGTTTCCTACCATAATATTATAAACTAAAAGCCAGAAAATAATGGAGATCTTAATGTAAAACGGCAACACAATGCAAATACCTTATTATAGGCACGAGAATATCCCTGGAAGCCAGATTGTCCATGATGAATGAGATTCAAATTGAGCTTGACATTGCAATTAAGGGTATGGATATCGAAGTAGTCTTCTGACTATTACTAGATACATCCTAGGTAAAAAAACTAGTTTGCACTGATACTAATATTTTTCATAAAGAAAGGCTCTGTCCTTCAGACTTTCTATGTGGGGGTTGCTTCTTATGGGGATTCACATTCCAAAAATAGGTCAGTCTACGTAGTGTACGGGGTTCTTACTCACTACACAAGTTAAGTATTAAAATATTCAAATGTTATGTTAGTCTGTGACTGGGCTTGTTTGTGGATTTTTTAAATAATTGGTTATTCAAGAAGGTTAGTATGTGTTATTATTAATGCCCACCCAAGGAAAAAACAAAATTCATTTTTTAGACAGTTTCTCATTAAATTTTCATGACAAATAGTTAAGAGTATTGGTGGAAGTGTGTCCTTCCTCAAAATTCTTTATACTTAGACTGGGGAACAACTACACATGATTGTTCGATTTTATTGATAAAAACTTGAAAACAAGACGGGAGAGAAAGGCTGGAGAAATGTATTTAGAATTTCACCCGGTTCTACCCGGGTTTGCTAGATGGGCTACGCCGAAAGTAACTTTCCTTGTCCCCCTGATATATCTAAAAGGGTTGCTAGTAGTGGCGTGCGTAGGTACTATGCTTTGGGTACTACTGGGCAGCATGTATATCTATTGACTGTTTTTAATCGGACTGGACAGAAAGTTAAAGGTACCTAATTTTAAGCTTGTAACTGGAAACGAGCTGCAAATGCAAACAGAAACTATAGCGAATTTTAATAGCATTTATGAGTCGCCCACTCACTACAACATTAGGAGAAAGGTACGCATTCTGTTCTACTGATAAATAGCTTTTTTTTCACTTTTATCCGGGTATTGCATGGTTGAATTTAATAGTGTGTGTATACAAATAGGTTACCCTTTAATGAGCAGATAATAGTATATATTCTAAATCTGCTTGAAGTATGGAAATCCTGTACTGTTTATGAGTCGATCTGTGGCTGACAAAAGAGATCAAGACAAAAAATCCCTGGAGCATGAGAACTAATCTTAAGTGATTGTAAAAAATACCTAATTGTAATTTCTCAACAAAATATGATTTAATTTGTATCAGTAATTCAAATCTGTATCTGCGTAAAATTTTAATCACAATTTTTATCTCTAGTACAGTCTCTAGCATTCAAACAAAATACATATTCTGCAAGAGGGTTGACTAATTATTAGTTGTAGTCCTATTTAGAGACACAACTTTTTTTTCCTTTGAATACAAGTCTAGTATGATTATATTTAGAACTCATGGAGGTTCCAATTCTTGAAATAAAAGAAAAAAGCTGCGGCCATCAATAACACCAACAACACCTTTGAGGCTTGCCTTGCATCAATGAAATTTATACGAATAAAAATATAGGAAATCACAACAGTATTAATGCAGCAGGAATGTATGAGTAACAATAAAAAATATAGGTACTTCTTTCACCACATGGCATATTTGGGATTAAGTTAGGCATAATTTTCAAGGAAGCCTACATGTTAGGGGACTTATTTTGTCGTGGCCTTTTTGTCGTATATAACAAGACAAATAAAGAGGCTTATTTGTCAGAGGCAAAAATGCACTTGTGTACCTGTCGTAGATTCAGGCACGCTATGAATACCAGTAGAAAGCAGAACCCTGCATTTCCCGTTGTGCCCAGTCGGGTTATGGTTATGGGAAAAGACCATGACTCAGAAACTTGCTACAGTATGTCGTTCCAGTTGCAATTTTCAGTTTAGAACCCCTTGATTTGATTAGTTCCTCATCGAAGTCTCCCTTTATTTCATACAAGTTGTTCTTAAACTAGTTATGGCACACCTGCTTTTGCCAAATAGTTTTTGTAGAATAGCATAATATGCAAATCACAGCTCGATTTTTAACATCGATGTGTTTAGATAATCATAAATAAAATACAATTACTTAAGTGGCAGATTTCCTTTTTTTATCTATGAATATAAAAATCCTTTATTTAATTTTAATCATTCACTACAAAGCTGCTAATCGAATTTTGTGGAACAGTTTTCCAAAAGGGATTTACTTTAAACTTTTTACCCCCATGTTAACCGTATTTTGACAAAAACTCCGACTCCTGGAAACATGCGTATGAAAAGAAATATAAGGTGTATGGCATCTGTTTTAAAAAAGCTTAAATGAAGACGACAATAATGGCTTTCATTCATGGTTTCAGTTCTCTACGAGCAAGCTAAGAACAACTATTCTGAAGTTAGCACCTCCATGTTTTAGAACAATGAAATTGCAGGAGTCCTTGAATTGAATATTGGAATTCGTTGCCACGGGATTACTGAAATTGATTTAATACCTAATAATAGAAATGATATCAAAAAGTGAAAATAGTGTTAGAAAAATTTTGACTTTGTATTAATGTTTGGTATTGTCATAAATTACCTATTTCTACCAATCAACCATTTAAAGTCTGTTTGTATGATGTCAAGATTTGTAAATCAGTACCGAAGCTTTTTGTGTTGTAATCATTGGACAATAAAGATCTGAACTGAACTAATGCTACGATAAATCAGCTCATTTTTTATCCCCAATGAATGAAATTATTATCCCAACTTTCTAACTTACTAGATAAACTGAGCTGAAGTCTACAATAAAATTTCTCCTTGCCCCAACTCTGCTAAATGGGTCGTCCTGCTGCCTAAACAAATTCTCAACGGGTAAGTAAAAACGCAAGTGCACCTAAAACTCCCAGATCGGTGATCCAGAATGTCAACACGATTATTCCTAGATAAAATCAAAAATTTCGCCGAATGTAAATTAAAATTTTCAGTCAGACTTGTACTTTTAGTAAGGAGAATAAGTACTTTCATCGGTATGCTGGGAGGAGGGGGTAAAAGAACAACAATTGTCGTTCATTTTGTGTAGGTTCATACTCAAATGCATATTTATGAGACAATTTGAATCCGAGGTGGCTGGACAGTTCTAGGTCTAGTGTTGTATTTAAGAAAGATATTAATAAAATTAATTATTTTAATTGGTGCATAATGCATGATTAGTGCAATAATCTTATGATTTAATGCTGAAAAGTTGCATAATTTTGCTCGAAAATTTCCGAGATTTCTTTTAGAAATACTCTCAAAGGAAATTACATTAGGAATGGAAGGTCCACGTTCTGATTTTTTGTTTACAAACAAAAGGTAGATGGGTGTCCATCAGATTTCAAGATTTACTTCGAGACTTGCAACCATCGTTAATTAGTCTTAGTTAGTGTAATTAGATATTAGAGTTGTTCAGAAGCAAATAACGGGTTGAAACGTACATGGAAAAAATTATCGCTTACTTTTTTGTTAATTTGTCATATGATAAATTTTACATTGATTCTCTAAACGTTTTTTTCTTTTTCGGGCATATACAAAGAACTCAAAGCGTGAGTACTTTTTTTCCGAAAACCGTGCTTACAGACAACAATATCCCGTTTTAGTTGTTGTTTTAAGATAATCATGGATGCATCATTCATTCATGCACACTTCCATTGTATTTTCCATTTACCACTTCTAAATAAAAAGGGCTTCGTGTATTTTTCAGTAGTCAGTATTCCATCTAAACGAGTACTTTTGCTTTCAATGAGTATATATTATGTGGCTTCGAACATACTTTGTTTAAGTTTTAGAATAATGTCGATTTTGGATTGTCGAGTGTAATATTTAAAGTAACAAGTGTAGCATTGCATGGACATAAATGTTAATTACGGGAAAGGAAATAATTCGCATATGGCTGAAGAAAACAAATAGCACAAAATACTATGCCGATTTTTTTGTTCTTTATTCATTGTTTTAGAACACTGGAATCAATCTTAAAAGCAAGGAAGAACTCGAGACTGACTTCTGTGTAGGATGAATTTATCCAACCTGTGTAGCAGTACTATTATTAGTATTATAAATGTCAATGCATCTGAATAGAGTCAGTAGAGAAGAGATTGTGTGACATTGTGACTTGGTTGCAGTATTACTATTACTATTGACTTTCTCCTGATGAATACGTCAACTCTTTTGATTTTCTCAGATCTCTTTGTTACTAGTTACTTCTTTCGGATCCATAATTTAGTTTCAGTCAGGGCGTAACCCGTACAGGATATGATAAAGGAGCATGCATTACCCTTTTTCAAAGCTTTCATTCTACTGAAACACAGAACCCTAAACACAGAAAAGTAGCTTAACTTGAATGATTCCAGCAAAAATCTTCGTATTTGGAATTTATGCAGAATACTCTCCTACTCTATATTTTGTTAGTTGTAGTTTTATTAAACACACTAAAAGAAAAATAATATAAAAGATGATGAAGAATTCGATAGGAGCCTCCATCGAATTTCTGGGTTCTTTTTCGTATCCCGTGCTTAATTATATGGATGTTAGAACTGGAACTAAAATACATTTACAGAGTGGAGCTATAATTGGAACTATAGTATAAAGTGTCGAAAACTTTATATTCATTGTTGCACTCATCAACATTTTCAATATATTCATCTGGGGACTTTCGCTTAATTCTTGGAGATTCTCATTTTTCTTTGCCCCTTTTAACACATGTAACTGTTAACCTTTTATTATCATACCATTTAACTTTTAACCAATAAATTATCAGGTTTCAAACATGAATTAAATCATGATCTGCTACACTGGCGTCGATATAAATGCCACAATTAGTTTTGTATGATTTATATATTATTTCTGTGCTAATTTCATCATAAGCAGAAATTATCCAATCTCAAATAAGCGTAAAACCCACAGCTTCTATATTGCCACCGTTGTGTAAGATTTTTCACCCTTACACCTAGTCTGTTAATAGATATTTCCCATTTTGTTTAAAAACCTTATTCCAACATTTATCCGCAGGTTGCTTGTACTTTGTTACTATTTATCATAATAATAATGAAAAATCTTTGAGCGTTCTTATTATTTTACTAAGGCAAGTAAGTTCAGTACGAATAAGTTTCTAAAGGCTGAAAACGCAATCTTTTTCAAGCTTGTTAGCATGCAGTTAGCAGTTATAGAACCAAGTTGTGTTAACTAAAAAAGGAAAGAAATGTTTACTCCATTGGTTTTTTCCAGAAATTGACTTGAAAAATTACAACCAAAAAGTAAGTACCTAGGCAAGTACCATGTAATACCTATGACTAAAACTTCAGTGAAAATGATCGTATTGTTGTAGCCCGACCCAGAAAATCTCTGGGTTTGGAATATGTGAATTCTCTGGAATATGTGTAGGCCATCACAAAGCATTATAGAAACAGACTGACAGATTGCATGTTACTTTATTGTACCTAACGCTGCGACCAAGTCGCAACGATTTATTTTTGTGCCGGAGTGTGTACTACGCAGTAAAAAGGCACAGAAGTTTCTAATTTTAATGGAAAGGTTCGAAGAAAATTGAATCAGAGTGAGTGAAAAATGATGATGATGAAAATGATGATGGTGATGATAATGTCTATCAATCTGTCAATTCGGTGTTTGAATTTGTCAGTTTTGTCATCATCATTCTCATTAAAGTTATAACTCTACCTACGTACATTTCGTTCGACCCACATTCATATTCAAAGAGATTTCTAATATTAATCCGATGCGTTACATCACATAGGTACATGCATAAATAGTTTACCATTCAATAGAGAATGTTATGGTTAGAGACCCTATAACATAACTTCAAACGAGAATATCGCCCGCAGAGATATAGACACACAGTTCTCGCCCACGGTTTTACCTTACAATTAGGGCTAGGACAGCATGGATTGTTCAATTGTTCAGGAAAAGCAGCTTCAACCGCAAACTTCTCAAATAGAAGCTTCGAATCCTTACGATAAATTTAAATTTTTTTTGCCCACCTTACGGTTTTTGAAGATGTATTTCATATTATATTGTTTTTAGTTCTTTTTATAATTTTAGCAAGTTTTATGCTCAAACTTTTCTAAACAAATAATGATTATTTTAAACATCCTCATAAAAAAATTCGAAATTTTAAATTTAAGACAGAAAGGTTGGTCTTTATGAAATTTCTTTGTAAAATTTTTGAAATTATTTAGTTACCCAACCGAATAAAAATGACGCCCAACGAATTAATGAAAATTGCATCAGATTAAAGTTTCTGTTATTTTTTAAAATGTCATCTGCGGAGTATGAAACACACTACACTGCAATGCAAATTACATGATAATGCTAATTAGCTGATTGAGGAAGCTACGACTACCATGCTTCTCTTGTTCCTAAAACAATTAGAAAGTGCTCTAATTGGACAAAAACGCAAAAAGGGCCGACCTCAAAAACCTACGAAAGCTCTTATCATTGATTAATTCCTGTAAAATTTATGTTTCGTTTCATTTAAATTGATTTGAAATTAATAAATGTATTTTTTTCTCATTGAAGTTTTCGGCAATAACGGTTGGGTTTTTATTTTTTCGTTGGGTAATTAAATTATTTCATTTTCTATAATTTTAATTGGGTTTTTCATTAAATGGTTGGGTGTATTAAATAGGTGCTAATTACAATCCAAGTCGGTCTAACCAACGAAAGGTCAAATAAATTGCCTTCAAACGTATTTTTTGATGAAATTTTGCGCGTATTTTCAGAGCCTACCCTTATGATATGCATTGATATTTCTGCCCTTTCAGTTTCCAAGCTGGCTTTTTTGCTGTTCTTGAATCGCTATTATTGTGCCTTTAATACCACAGTATTTTCAAACGCCTTCAATCTGAGCCCTACTTATAATATTAAAAACTATATCCGTCCTTAGCTGCTAAATCACTTTCCAGCTTACTTCAAGAATAAAACCACTCATGTTGGTTATGAGCACTGATTGCAATAGATGAAATTCCAAGGTGAAACTAATTTAATACGCCAACCTTGTCGTATCAATCTATATCACATTTTGTATATAATTCTTAAATATTTTACGCAGTAGGATTTATCCTATTTCATTTCAATAATATAATATTATATTTATAGACGGTCCCATGGCATTTTTTCCATTTTGTAAAGTAATGGTATACTTTTTAGCATAACCCTTAAGGCAATTTCTTTACAACTTTAAACAGGGAGAAATTCTTCGTAAGGAAAAGACGTACAGTTAATAGTAGAGAGAGCTTAAAAGGGGAAATATGGTATGGTTTATCACATAAAAAAGTGTATAAATGTTTTTATATCCATTGAAGTAGGTAGTAGACAGACACCTGGGTTTTGGTAGGTTCAGCCTATCATTATTATACTATTGGCAGTGGAGAAGATAAGTCTAATGAGAATAGAGATTCTTATCCTTTTCTCTCACTTTCCCTTTCCTTTCATTTTTATCTCTTTTCCGTTCTTTCTACTTATCTCTCAGTTCCTTCAATTCATTCCATCAAATCAAACTGTTTCTTATCATCACTTTCACATCCAAATCTATTTGACTACTCGTGTCTAATAAATTTTAATAATCCTACGTGTATGGCCAATTTTTCAACCTAGATAAAAAATAGCTTGTCAAGTGTATGAAATGTTTATTTTATACCAACAAAGAAAAATCATGCAGTCAGCCAGTGTACCATTAGACCACAGTAAAAATATACAAGAGGAAGATTTTGATCTTGTGAGTCAGCACACATTGAAAGACTTTCAAATTGGACCATTTATTTTTGACGAATTTTTTTTTTAGCTAACTGGAAGTTAGATATGTGCGACGAACTTTTCAATTGAATTCTGTACTAGATACAGAATTCAATTGAACGCATACAGAGAACTAGGAGTTTGATATTGCGTGGTGAATGATGATATTCAGTTTCATCGTTGGTCTAGAGTCTAGGGTAGTTTACCTTAGCATTTGATTTAGATCCTCATTGGGTGCAAAGACTTAATAAAGAAAGAGGAATTGTAGTCTCGGCTATGCGTTTTTAAGGGTGACACGTAGGCTTAGGGATTCGTCTTAATTCAACAAGATTTTAGGCACCTTCAATATTTGACTTCTGATGTCCGAAATCGGCGAATAAGCATAAATTTGCTAGACTAAAATTGAGTACTTGTAGTGGTAAAAGTCTATCTCGTTTACAAGTTTAAGGACGGTAAATCCTCAGTTTCTTTTACATAGTACAAATAGTTATTTGTTTTAAATAAGGTGCAAACAAACAAACCTTAGAGCACTGCAAGTACTCAACTCGGCATAAGGAATTTATTCAGACCGTAGATGAATTCGGGGGTGTTTTAGTTGTGTTTATTTTTTCCAATGTAGTTTAAACGTAGGACGACTCCCTTTCAAAATTCTAAATTTAAAATATTTAATAAAATAAGATAAGTGAACCAAACAGCCAGGTTTGTGACATGTTTTCGATAATATTTTTTAGGATTTTTGATACCCAATAGCAGTTTCAAAATATTAAGTAAAACATGCTCCATTCAAATTCAGAATCTTACAAACTACTCTAATTGGCAATTAGATCCTATGTATTTTTAAAGGGTTCTTGTTTCCAATTAAAATTAGCTATTTATGGGAGAAAAAGCCGTGTCAGGTGGTAAAATGCAGTATTGAGGGATATAGCATTTCAAACTCGGACATTGTCAAGTCGTAGGTAAACAGTCACAGTCCCCATTGTATTGTTATGATGGTAAAAAGATCTTCTGGTAATCATCATTCTGGTTGATTAATAATTATTATCAGTCATATTCAATATATGAACATATTCAATATATTCAATATATTCAATATATATATAAACTGTACAAAAATTGTTTGTAGACATTTAAACTGGTACCTTAAAAATCTTTCCGTCACCCTTTCGGAATATCTTATTGGTATCCAAATTTTATACTAAAAGGTATAAAATTGATACTCGACTTTTTTATTTTGGTAATAATATCAGCTTATCAAAGTTATAGTGATAACCTCATAAAGAAAATGTCGAAATTGAGATTTGACATTTTGATTCAATTGTGTTTCTCAGAACCATGAAGTTAAGGTAAAGTATGAAATATCCTTGAAATTGACCTTTTAATGAAGACAAGTTGTCAAATCCGTGCAATAATTTGTTAGTTCAACTTGAACAGAGATATGAATCTATAAGAAAATGCTTGAATTTCAGAAATAGTTTGACTAAAATATTGTTTTTTGTTCCATAAAAAAGGACAGTATACTTTAGGTTGAGTGAAGACAAACTGAAAATATTTTGATTTTTATTCATGAGAATAAAGTGTTGAATTGTTATCAAAGCATGAGATTGATAAGAACAAGGAAGTGAAGAAGTCAATAATATCAATTTTTGAAGTCCCCGAAGATCTAATTTTTTATAACAAGCTCCCACTACTAGCTCCTACTGAATACTTTCCGTAGCATATTGGATTTAGCAACTTTTCAATTCTAAGTAATTCATGAGTGAAAGGTTTAGATAACAGCCTTTTTTCTGCTATACTTCTGTATCCTAAAATTATCCCGTAAGCAATCGGTACCTATAAAAGCAAAGCTACTCCGTATCCGTGGTCTATACTATATCTATATAATAGTGATGTAGAACTGAAAAAAACAACAATAGTCTGAGGTTTATTACGCTTACAGTAAAAAACATAGTAAACTCAGCTTGAGTTTCACAATAAGTAATAAAGCTGAAGTCCGTTATGTAGTAGAAAGTTACCGGAGCAATAAGTAGAAGTAAAAAAAGCAACACAATAGCTGCAGGCAGATTCATGTACTACTTTTTTAGGGGTAGGTCAAATTCAGTGAAAGTTTAGATTGCATACTTCAACTTACACCATTGTACCTAGAAGAAGGAACTAAAACTATCAAATAACTAACTTGTACTAGCCACTAAAGCAGCTTAGATAGAAGGGCACAGGCAGCAAAGGCAATAGCAATAGCTCACTAACCAGCAGACCGCATTAGAGCAAAATCCAGCAGTGAACCACCCACCAACCCACACTAGACTAGAAACACTAGAGAGCCAGAAGAGCCTGCAACTACTACTGGAACCATCATACCAAACCAAAATCAAGAATCACCAAAGAGTTGAGACTTTCAGACTTTCACTTGGACAAGAAGTAGAAAATTCTCTTTTCCCTTTTCCTGGCTTTTTTTACCGCAGAGGAGAAGTAGTAGTAGTGGCATGAATCATATGAAATATCAATGAGGAACCTCACAATCTGTACCTATTCAATAGAGCATTATTACAAATTAATTTCATTGTTAGTATATTACTTTTGGTTATCTTGTGAAAGATGTTTATGTGTCTGGATAGGGAGTTGGAGAGGGTGATTCCTTTAGTGAGCACGTGTAGACTACTACTTCTACTACTACTGCCACTCTACTACTCATAGTAGTTACATTGACTGATACTTATTCTTACACATTGTTACATTCATTGTAAAGTAGATTCAAAAAGCGGAGAAAGAAAGCCATGTTTACTAACAAGCCAATAATCTGGAATGATTTGGCGTCAGACCTCCATGAAATTTACATAATTGTTGAATTCGTATGAGGAATTCCCGTGACACTGCGGCAAGAAACTGCCGTCAAATGAAGTTTTCTCCGCAACGATTATTTACTTGAAATAACATTCTCATTCCATTCCAGATTCATTGTGTAGTGCGATGGGCAAGTGAGAACAAGGACTATCATTCCATTGTATCTCTTTCAATGCAAATTCTAATGCTACTTTCACGATTCAAATATCTCATTTTATTTCCTTATTGAAATTATCTAGACTTTCCTCCAGTAGTAGTACACTATTTACAGGAGAATCCTTCAGTATCCTGTTTACTATTATTATGTAAATAAATTGGGGGAGAAGTATCAAGTAACCCCTATTGTTGAAACTGTTGCAATGTGGAATTGCAAGGCAATAGCAGTATCGAATAATAATAATGATATGATGCTATTATTCTGGATAGAAGAATAGTAGTGCAGTAGTAGAGAAAGTTTTATGGAAGATAAGTCTTACGCTATGATCATGAATGACTGTAAGTATTATCATCAAATAGTAAATAAGATTAGAATAGAGATTACACATTAGATAGATGTTGGTTTTTATTCCTGATTAAAAACCCATTTAGCTTTGTACCCAAGGGAAATAGAGAAGATGTAGGAGATAAAATTGTATCATTGTATTGCATTCATCATCAAATCAAGCCAAGTTTTGCAAAGCTTGAGAAAGAATTCTGCAACAGCTCATTTTGCCATTAGTATTAATACGAACTTGTATTCAGTAAGAGACACGAGTAGAAATAGAGTACATAGTTTTAGATCTAGATTTTGTAATCTTTCCTACTTCTATGACTAGACTTCCCAGTAAGAGTAGGGACTACAGAGAATGTTGTAAAATGAATGCAGTGAGTGTGTGTGTGTGTGTAAAACAATCTATCAATTTGTGTGTGTTGTTCTTTTTAAATGAAGAAAAACCAACTAGCTGCGTGAGTATGAGTATTAAAGGAGATACAGAATAAGTTTAAAAGTAATAGTAATAATGACTGGGAGGCTTTTAAGAAATTAACCCAAGGATTCTACAATGAGTTTCTAAGAGTCTTGCCACTACTAATACAATGTATTTCATAAAAAGACTGGTATATGATATGATCTTCCGCCTCTATTGCATAATAATAAAATAATAATGCTGTTTAATATTGTTATTTAATGTTTAGTTCTGTTAGTTTATATATAATGTATATCTCCCTTATGTCACTGAATCCCAAAATGCATTTAATCTACTGCTGTCACAAAAGCTAACTGCTAAATAAGATTCAATCCCACTGTTTATTTTCACTTGAAGATACTTGAAGCAATTTGGAAAAGTAATGTAGAGTAAAATATATGCTCAAGTAATATAAAAAGTAAATGTATGGATGAGATGATAAGAAAAAAGTAAAGTAGATATGATAAGGCAATGAGTTCATTGTATGAATTTGTATCAAGATGTAAATAAGTATCATGATGATGATCATCATCAGATCATACGTACGACAAGTAAGATACCGGTCTGTTGGTCCGTTCTGTAACTCTTTATCTTGGTTTTTTTCTAAGCTTCCTTCCTCCGTCATGGTATTAGTGTTAGTTTGTAATAGTTCAAGTTTTACAAGCGTTCAGTGAGTGTGCCATAAGACCACAGCCAAAATATACATGAGATTTTTTGGACCAAGTTTTTGAAACAGTCAATTGGACTGAGCGACTTTGTAGTAGTGGTATTAGTCTAGTTGCAGGGGTAATACTGATGGTGAGTAAAAAGTAAAATAAGGGAACATGCAAGCCATAGGACATATGACAAGAGTAAGAAAGTAAGTAAGTAAAGTACTAAGTGTGTCTTTGTATATTTTGAATCCTAGGTTAACATTAGAAGCTTACCTAGCACATGCGTCCCATAACATCAAATAAGAGCATTGCCGGTCTTCTAGTATATAAAAGCTTTTTTCTACTCATTTATCAGTGCTCTAGTGGAACTTGGGCTAAGTGGATCCATTCGAATTCTATCGTTTCGTCGTACCGCATCACACAGTACCGAGAGACTGCTACTAGCATTTACTACTTTAGACCCAAATCTGGGTTGACTATTCCCTAGTCTTTGGGTTCGACTTGTAACAAAAACATCTCGTCTCGGTTACAGGAAACAAAAAAGGAAAAGGGAATTCTGCAACTTCTTTTTTCTATCTTCTGTCAAAGAGAAAGCCTTGAACAAATATAGGTTCATTTGTAGTAGATGGAAAAGTCAGAGTGATTCTAAAACTGAACTAAATAACCCCAAGTAGATTGAATGAGAGAGAATAGAATAAAAGCAAAACCAAGTATAAATCTGGAAATTCCATCCTGTGAAAAAAGTACCACAAAGAACACTTGAAAATAAACTTTTTAAATTCTATAATACCGGCTTCTCTCATTTGCTTTGTACATATTCATCCTACTGTAATTAACAAGAACATTCACTTAACAACACAACTTTCTAATTTTCCTTTTTAAAAAACTACTTCGGTACCAATAATAAACTTTACTAAAAAAAATATCCCGTTTTGAATTTATTCTTATGATTGGACTCTTCTCATCCGTGAATCCAATCGAAAAATTTATGTAACGAGTAAAATAAAATTAATAATAGAAAAACACATATATATATATACATAAAATAAACACCTATATTTTAAATAGAATCAAAGAGTTAGTATTTATTCTGCCTTACTACAACATTACCTTGTCACTTCACCTTGAAACATTTACATTTACTAAGCTAAGACCTAAAGTCAAACAGTAGTAGTTGTTATCGCAATCATCCTAAAGTATTCTCCTATTCTCACCTGACTTATATTATTAAGCAACTTGCATAAACTTTACAATTATAATCAATCACGCATAATTGCTTACCTCACACGATTGTATGCACTAGAATAATAATAATAATAATCATAATGATATGCAAGTAAGTAAAAGGGAAAATATTGCATTACGGTTACAGCTAAGAAATACGTAAGACAGAAAGTATAATAAAATCATAATACATATTATACCTAAAAGAATAATCTTATTTATTAACCGTAAACTATCCTACTTTCTCTTGATGAGAAAAGTAGTTAAACTGTCAAGTAAACTTGTATCATCATCAAAAATCCATGATCAGAAGAACTTAACTAGTGGGGATGAGGGTGCTTCTCAATGAAATCAATTATTGGTGCTGAGTAACTGAAGCAAAAAGCGTAGCTAATTCAGATAAAAGACATCTCAATTTACGTTCGGTTAGTTTGCTATCAATGTCATCCTATAAAACAGTGTAATATCTTCCTCCTTGAAATTTCTCATCAAAATATACTTTATATAACAAAAGATACCAATACAACAACGTATTATCCACCACTGCTATTAATACTGAAACCGTGATACTACTTTCAGGAAAGGGTAAAGTATTATTAGTGTTTACACACAGGATGAGTAGTTGAAGCCTAAACCAATTTTATGGTTAGCTTCTTGTTACTTGACCGTAGTGTGTGGATTAACTGTTAAAGTGAAAGTTCCAGAGAAACTGTTGTTGTAGGGAAACTTGAGACAAGGGGCAAGAAGGTTTCTTTCACTTGAACTGTGCGGACAGTGGAGACTGTGGTTTCATTACGTGCTATTAAATTGCCTAAAATTACAAATTGTTCCCACATCCTAACGACCTGTTAATGAAACGTAAAGAAGGGTATAGGAATATGAACTCCTAGTGGGAAAAGTGACATTATCTTTGTGAGAAACTAGTTAAAAGAAAGGTTTCTTGCCTGCTGGTGTACTGTCACCAAGTCTACTCCTGAGACTCTTTCTTCCCTGTGTGTGCTGGAAAGTCTTTTCAAGTATTTAAATATATTAAAACTTATTAACATTTCAAAAGTAAATGGTAATTTGACTGGAATTCTCCAACTAGTGCTTTTCGTGTTTGCTTGCTAGCATTGTCTAAGACTTTTTAGCTGGTGACACCGCCTGTGAAGAAAATTGTGTACAAAACTCAAGTACCTTTTTACTAATAGAAGAAAGTATTGGTTGGTGTGACTGTCATATAATATTATGAAATAGTTTGACTAAAGAAGATTCTACATAAACACTTAACTATGTATCTAATAACTCTGGTGGATTCTCATGGTGCTCATGGTAGAATGGACAGATAAAGTGAAACTACTCTTGCTTCCTCAGCCCATGCCAGCTTTATGTTCCATGGTAATAAGTTTTTCACCATTTGTTTTACCTTTTATGATTACTTTAGTAGAGAAGTCAAAGTACTAGAGTTGAGACAGTGTTCCATGTAATGAAAGGCAAAACATAAATGAGGAAAGTTGTTCCTTGCACTTTCAAGAGAGATGTTGTGCATGTTGTCCACTTTAACTTTAATTCATTATGATGGAGCAAAGCAAACTTTAAAATAAAGCTGAATGAATGCTTGAATAAGACATAATAAAATGATGAGGTGTTATAAAATTACAAAGATTGTTGTGTAAACTTAGTAAACTTGGAAAATAGTATTTGGAAGGTTTATAAGTCATCATAATAGTAATAGGGATATAAAGTGTCAAAGAGAGAGAGTCAAGTTAGAGTAGGTATCATCATCATCATCATCATCATCCTCTGTCGTTATTATTAGAGAAAGTGAATTGTGGTTGGTGCTTATTCCTTTTTATTATATTTTCTGCTAAGCAATATTGTTCAAGTATCTAACTAGGTACTACATGGGTACTTTGGGCACCTCTGGGAAAGTCAGGGTAAACAAATTATACGAGACGAATAGACAATAAAAAAGGGTATAATACACTAAACACTTTTCTCTGGTTGATGTTAATTGTGCCTGTCTCTATGTGTTTTATTTGAGGAAGAAAAAGGTGTCCTACCTTAGCTCATCATTGTCATCATCATAGTGGGGGATATCTTTTCAAGATAATAATATCTGTCATGAATTCAAGTAGATACTAAACAAAAGTCTAGCAGAATAGATGACAGACAAGGAATAAAAGTAAGTGCTTATGTTTTCTGAAAAGCAGTAGAAATAAAATAATGTCTGAGTATTTCTATGTGTAACTACCACTAAAACACTCTAGAACACAACTCCCTTTGTCTATCTGTCTTTCAAGCGTTTTAACTTTGGAAAGTCCAGATAATAGTAAGTACTATTGGCTCTAGGAAAGAAAGACGAATAGATAGATAGAGAGAGAGACTGAAGATGAGTATTATTTTGGTGTTCCCTTGTCTCTTGCAAGCCGATGATGATGAATAAGTATAAAGCTTTTAGTAAAAGAGGTGGTACACCCAGTTTCCTTCTTTGAGCATTTCAGGGGAGGAAAATCATTAGGTAATAATTGGAGACCCTCTTCTAGTCTGATTGTGCACCAGGTTTTTTAACTTTATTTAGATTGGCAAACTTAGATTGGATTCATTAAAATAGGTACTAAGGACAGAGGAGTAGAGAGTAGCAGGGTAATGAACTAAAAGTGTGGACTAACATTCAATAAAATTGTTCTGTTTGAACACTACAGCATATAATTAAGTTAAGCTTTTTTGAATTAAAATCTAAAATTAATTTGTCACTTTATTCCTAAGTGTCACTTTATTCAAAACCCACTAGTAATGTTGACTAGGTGCTACTTTGCTTTTTAGTAAAATCTGAGAGAATCTTGGTGTTTTTTTTTTTACCTTCGAGTGTAATTTTTATCTCATCATTAACCAACTTTTACAATCCTGAGCAAGTTTATTATAGGTAATTGAAAGGATTAAAGAGAAGAAGTAGATATAAATTTCTTTAGGTATAAATTAAGCTCGACAGGGGCATTAAATTACATTAGGACACTAATACTGTATAGAGTTAAAGTATTCAAAGGCAAGGAAGAAATACTTTTTATACTTGAGTTTGAGGCACAAAGCAGAGTTTTAAAATGTAGGGACACGCAGTAAATGCTACAATAAGTTTTATAATGTACATTATTTTTATTATCCTTCGTGATACATCCTATTCGTTAAAAATGTAGGTACAAAGTAGATAATCATAGCATTGCTAATCTTTGAAATACTTGTGGTAATAGAAAAGAAAATGTATGGATATTAGGATTATATTGTGTAATAATGTACCAAGTTGAATTGCATAATACAAGTGCATAATACATAATATTGGTAGGAACAGAGCGTCTTTACACCTTCCATATATTATTACTTACTTAGAGAAGCGTTAGCCTAGTTTTAGTTTGGCAAAAGTCAGCTCCGAATCAGAAAAAAACACGAGAAATAAAAAATGTATGTGTGAAATGTGTACACGAGACTTGAGGCACATTGAAACACAACAAGAAAGCAAAACGCAACATAGTATTTTAGAGTTGATAGTGGTTTTCTAGTGTGACTCGTCTTACTTTTAAGACTTGGCGATACATAATTCCAACAAGATTCACTTTTTCCCCTATACTTATCTTTAGTTTGAGAGGATAAGAGCATTGAGCCTTTTTTACCATTTCATGTGTGTGTGTAAGCTTGGCATGGACTTGTTGTGGAGTGAGTAGTGAAACAGTCTCATTTATTTGCAAATTGCATCTTCTTCTCTCATTCTAAACTATGACACATTTACAGTTCACTTTTTTTGCAGGAAGGAATATATTATCCTACACATCTGTATCACTACTCCTATCGGGAGGACTAACTAATGCTATTTCTATAGTGCAACTCAAATGCTATTATAAATTATATCGGGCTTATAAAATGCAATGTATTTGCCAGTGTGTGTGTGTCTGTGTGGATATTTCCTTTCGTTTCATGCCTTTGTGAAATTCTCAGTTCGTGTCACTTCATTTCATTACATTTTTTCACTCCGCTTTGTATCTATTTTCTGTAAGTTTACATTGTAAGCTAATCTTTAGCAAAAGTGTAAAACCTTTACAACCCTGCATGGGTTTTGAGAGGGTTATGAGTTGTAAGTTTCTTAGGAATTTAGAACGATGATATGAGATTACTCAATTTTGAATGATATTTTTTTGCAAATAAGTCTCTTGGTTTAAGATTAAGATTGGATTTATTCAATCGATGATTTCTCAACTTTCGATCATCGAACTCTTTTTTAGGGAAGATAGGCTTCATAACTTAGGTAATACGGTAGACAGAAATTCCATGTAAGTGTCCAGCGTAGGATGAGTTTATTACTTTACCACCTAACCTTAATTGAAATATGGCTGATGCATGGCAGGACATTTGTGCATATTAACTCAGGGAAGGTATTATTTTTTCTTAAAAAAGAAGCATACTTGACGGATGCTTACGGACTAAAGAATGAAATACAAGTGAACCTGAAGTCAATAAAACCTTAGGTTTTTGGACTTAGACCCAATGTTTGGCTGTTTCAATTTCAATCATTTTGTAAAATCAGTTAACAATGGCAAAATGTAAAGTAGGCAGAGAAGTTAGAATTCTTACAGTTAAATGGATATTAGGGCTATATGACTGTATACTTTCAAATAATGATAGCCAATGCCAATGGTAATATTTTCAACTTATACAGATATCTTGAAACAATCACGTAAATTTTGATACTTGAATAAATTTTTTGTTCCTTTTTTACATTCAAAGGTTAAAATTTTATTCAGTATCCAGCATTTACTAAGCATTGAATGTGTATTGTAGTCTTATAGTGAAAAGAAAACAATTCAATGGAGAAAGTACAAGGTTTTTCTTTGCTTTTTTTCTTAGAAACCTTTATTATTGTCTTACTTTACAAATATGTGCGTATTTCGATTCAAGTGGGATATTATTTTGGTTTTTGAATAAAGCTATCAAATACTCTAGTACTGGTTTTGTTAGGTAAGACAATAAAAGCCCAAACCTCACGTCCAATCTGCAATGCAAGGAATTTATAACAAACGCTTCAGAGTTTATATACTCGTGAAATATTCGATTTCCCATTCAACGCGTAGGCTATTTTTGGTATCATAAGTTATTAAATTTTGGTCATATTTATTCATCACTCATCCATCAGGTATCTACGGTGTGTCTATAAACCTTCATACTATACAATATCATTTGATGATCAATTAACTGTATACGCTTTTATTCATGAGTTGGATGTATGGAAATTGAGATCTCAAACACATGACTTCTTATGCTCTGTATGTTTTAATACAATGGAGTGTGTATGGTTTGATTTGATATTTTTGTTACATTTATTCCATTTATGAAGTGAGTCATTGAATAAATAATGCGTTTCTAAGTTTAGAAGCTGATACATATTTCATTCAGCCGCATTCATTTCGTTAATTATCAAAACTAGAATGCTATCACTCAGAATCCAATTATTTTATTCATATGAAAATTTAGCTATACTTAAACTGTAGTATAGAAGTTAGGAATGCGATTTCATTGAAAATATACATGCACATGGTCTCATATTTTGGTTCCAAAAACCATGGTCATACCCCTTCAAACCCAAAAGACCAGCCAGGAGAATTAACCTTCAAATAAGTTCAAGGAACGTGTTCCGTACAGTAAATCATGTTGATAAATATTAAAAAACTGCGACACATTATTTACGCACGGCAAAGTTTACTGATTGTATGACTATGTATCACTAAAGAACTTTTGAGCAGAAGTGAAGTGTAGTTATGCGGAAAGAAAAGGCCGTTTTTAATAAAAGTAGAGAGGAAGTCACATCATTTCAGACATGAAGACTAGGAGGAAGACGAGAATATCATCATTATTATTACCATTTTATGACACAGCCGAAATACGACACAACAGAATAGAATGCGAAATGACATCACATCATACACTATCAACTATTATTATCATTATTATTATACTTTTTGTCCTTTTTCTGAGTTGCAATAGATAGGGCAGGGCCACTTGGTACTTATCAACTTGTTTCTTTTTTGTTCCCTTTTAGAATAGTTTGAAATAGTGCTGTCACCACCACTGAGAGAATTGGATGTTTATTCCGCAGTAATTTCTTCTGATAATACAACAGTAGTAGTAGTACAGTGGACATGAGATGATGCGTAATAATAATAATAATAGTACAAAAAGTAATTGAACAGTATTCCACACTATCCTCGTGTCTTTTTTCTGTTTCATTTACATGAAGTATCTATAGCTAGGGGAAAATATAGACTGAAAAACCAGTAGAAAGTCCTATGAATAAACTACTCCCAATATATAATCAAATAACTTTTCGCTGCATTTACTTTTTACTGAAGAGTCAACCATTTGAGCAGTAGTAGTGGTAGCCTTTTTAATTGTCCATGAGTTTTACTTCTATCACAATGTAATAATGTCACGTTGTTTGTGCTTATGAATGCTCTTTATTTCTACCATATTCATTAATTATTAATTAGCCGTTCCACAGGGCAACCCGCAACCTCTCTCCTATTTTGACCACGAATATTCCTCTACTGCTGCCACAGCTAGTTTATCATTATAAACTAGGTATTACATTATTCCTCGTCTTCTATTGTGTTCTGCCTATTCTTCTCCCGTGAGAATTACTTTTACCTCTGTATAATATAGTTGAACGGTAATTGCTTTGCTGGGATCTTTGATGTCAGGGTTGGTACTGGTCAAATGATAAAGCTACACTGGATGAGAAAAGGTTAGCAATATGTAGTAGAATACTTTTTACAATAAGCAGGGCTACATGTATGAGCCATGATTTGATAATCGGGTTAGATTCGATTTGATTGAGACTTCTGTGTCTTGATAAAGATAAATACGAGTAGTTTCACTTCTATTAGAGTGAAAGTAAAATTATCGATTCAAATACGAATTGCAGGTATCGTTTTTAGCAGAAACAATAGTGATCGTATCATACTTGAGCTTATTTCCATTTGGTAAATATTTTGCTTGATACATGAGAAAAATTTGACAAATGTTTGGACATGATAGAGAAAAGAATTTAAATGCTCACTGTCCTTTTATAACCGTTCAAATGACTTTTATGACATCAGTCTTGTTTTCTATTCCTTTTTAAATAAAAAGTTTTTGAAAAATTATAGCTTTTGTCTCTAGTAAAAGTCAGGACTGTCTCGTAAGCTGTATTTATTTAGAGTAGGTAGAAGTTTTACTCTTACTTAACAGCGTTGTATATACTAAATAATTCATGACTATCAAAACTCAAAAAAGCTGAACGGTTTTCAATTGTGAAAAAATAACCAATAAACGCCAGAATGTAGTAACCTTTTTCGAGTATATTTTTAGGTAGTGGCAGCAACATAAGTCCCTGGATAAAATTGTCCAGCCTATCTCTCTAGTAGTTTTGGACTCGAACGTATTTATAGTTTGCGTCTTTTATACCTCACAAGCCTTCTTTGATTTCATAATTCAAGCAGTAGACAAATTTTGAAGGAGCGTACTAAAATATTAATGGACATAAGAAAGGACGATATGTACTATATCGTCGCCATTTATTTGCTCCTGAAGACAGATAATTTAAGGTGGAGTTCTATTTCATTTGGACCTCTCAAGTTGAAAAGCGTTTAATATAAGTTCAATTAGGCTATTTCCTCAAGGAATAAGTGATGAATGAGGTAGTCCTTCTTATTGCAAACAAAATAAACTTAAAATGCGCAATAATATAATAAAGAAAGAAAGAGGTACATCAATTTTGTACTCTTTTCGCTTTTCGATTCAATCAATTGAAAAGGGTTCATGGAAAGGAATGATAGTAACTATTTTAAAAGACTGAGCAGCACTCAGGAGAATATTCACGTTTGAAAATGTAAAAGGTCTAAATAGACGGTACAGAAGGACGGAACAAACTGATGGTAACATAATACACTAAGTACTTTATTTTTTAAAGATAGGTTTGGCTTTAGATGCAAACCTTACGTAAATGAGTACAGAGTAGATTTTTACATAGAAACCTTCCACAAATCACCTGCTTCGTTTTCGTTAAAGGATTATTACATTTTAAAAAGTGTATTACTAAGAGGCTGGGAATAGTAAATTTGCGTAGACACTTTTCAAGTCTTAGGTTTGGGTTTTATCTCAAGTCTGGAAGCTGTATAAGTCAATTGATTAAATGTACCCTTGAGTATATTTAATACGAGTATTTTTTCAACTCTTAAAAGTCCTGAATCTCATTTTGACTTTCACAAATCACATAAACTTTTAAATGAAAGGAAAGTACTTGATTTATGAAAGTACCTTAGCACCCAATATCAAGCTACATTAGTATATTTGTATTATTTCATGCATGAAAGAATCATGAGTTGGTAATTCTTTATGACAGCAACTTTATATAAAATACAAGCATAACAAACAACATCCTTCCTTTTAAGGGTACAATAAAGAGAGCGATCTAGATGCAAGACTTTCTTTCATATTGTTAACAACAAGGCTTGTCTCATTTATAACAAAAAACATGCAATGTTAGCACCTCACTTTTTCATACATTTTATCCTCTCTCTCACACAACATTCCTTTGGTATTTATCAGTTTTCACCGTGTACTTAAAGTAAGTATTCAAGTAGTAAGTAGGTTGCTCTTAATATTCTACACAAAATACATCCCCTATCAAATGCCGAGTGTCAGAATATGTAAAATAGCATTACTATTCATCAATCAATAAAGGCTAGAGTACCTTTTGTGTATTATTGTACTTCATGTTTGTGCTCTTCTACTTTATTTCCAAGGTTTGCCTTACAATGCTTTCAAATACGTTGACAAGGAACTTTTCATTTATTCTCGTGTAGCTTTTAATTTGTTATGTAACTACAAGGGGGAAAAGGGGTTGTGTGAAACGGGATTGTGCTACTGGTGTTATAAATAGGTAGCGTAAAATTAGTAAGACATTATTATTATTATACTTTTTCTTGGGAAGGATTAATGGTCACTGAATTGGCTTCATGTGATACTGTAAATAGAGCTTAGCACTACAGGCCGATTTTCTGAATTTTATATGGATTCAATTTACCACTTGGAGTTTCTAAGAAATAAGTCTTGTCATATTAGGCGCAGGTTGGTCAGAGAAAAGATATTAAAGAATCGACAATACTATTTTTTTGCCTAGCACACGGTAGATTTTAAGATGTCTTATTTATGTGTTGAAAGATGAATAGATTTAGAAATCTGAATTGTATATTTCAGTACAGTCCATTTTTATTATGATATTTCTTTAAAAAAATTTAGGCGTAGTTAGCAACGCTTCAAGGTTAGGTTATGGACAAAGTTATTTATTTTTTACAATACGAAAACTTAGTTAATACAACGTTAATAATGTTTAACACGTTTTCTGTATTTTTCAAACACAGGTGGAATTACTGAACTACCTTGAATGCAACCTTATTCTAGAGTAAATGAATGAAGATTAAATGGTTTTGGGACTTGCCTCATGCTGACATGTAAATATAGACGATGACGACTACTGAGAACGTCATAACGGCTTTTTCAGCCACAGGAGCATTTCCTGAGTTCACGATCTACAACGCTAGAATAATAAATGCATCGCAAGTGACCCTTATCCTTGAAAAATAACAGAAGCTTATGATTAGTCAACCATTCATGCGATGTCTTCAACATCGAATTTCTCATCAACTAACAAGATATTCTGCTTCTACTTGGCTGGAAAACAGTGCCTAACTTGGCTTAAAAACACTTCATAGAAGAGTTCTTGAGAAAAATCTACTTCCTTGCTAGCGGTAAGTTTTGTTGGATAAAAACACAGTAAAGTATACATCGTATGACAAGGCATGAGTGCACTTTCCAGCGACTTTGAAGACTAAAAGTTAATATTTCCATTTGCCTCAGGTATTTTTTATATTTCTGTGCCAAATTTACAGGTGCAGCAGTCAAAGACTAAAACCCCCGTTTCAGTATCGTTAAAAGCAAAGCTATAAACGTTTTTGTCTGTTTTTCCCCATATAATTAAAACTTCTCCCACTCGTTACCCATTACTTAATATCTAAGGCTCAAAATTAGTCTCATAGTGAATTACATTCTCAAAATCAAATTTAATTCCTTTGTGGATTAGGAAGTTGCATTCCCAGAAGATTTAATTTGCATGAAAGTTGACTTGTTCTTGAAAATATAATAACAGAGTAGAGACCACAATAACGTTAGTTGGTATGTATGAAAAACACTGCTAAATATAAAGAAAAAGGATATATTTTAGTGAGGGATAGTTTTTACTCAAAATTTTTACTTGTTTTACGTTCACCCTTGCTGATTGTGATTTTATGAATATCATATAAATGCCGTTTAGCTTTTATATGAATGCTGAACTCCTCCATACAAAGCCAAGCCTAACACACACATTACACAAGGTATGAATAAACCAGGAGAAAATTAGAGCAATATCAGTACGGGTTCACCTACGTGAATGGGTTCATCTAGGGTGAACTCATTCACGTAGGTGGACTCCCTTTGTAGTTGAACCACAACATTATAACAACCCCAAAAGAAACCCCATACGATAGGAAAATGCCTGATATAGAAAGTTGTATTCAAAGTCTCACACTCATACATACGTATCGTCACATATTTCATTATAACTTCACTCATCACGAGTATTTTGAAAGGTACGGAAATGATAGAGTAAAATGATGGGAAAATGAAATAAAAGACGTGAATGCCTTTCCCCAATCATCTAAAAAAATGGCTTTTACCATTTTGCTGCACTCTTTCTTGTATTTCATCTTGATTAACTTCAGTGGGTTGGCCAAGATTAACCAGAAAGAACAAAACGGATGGCTGATTTACCTTTCAAAAAATCTCTCTTCTCACGCAACCCATAATACTCAAATTACCTTACTTACTACGACTCTTTGCAATACACTCCTCTCAGTTTTCACTTCATGACTTGACTTTCTTTTTAAGTATTTGTATATTTTTACGTATGTAAATAAAATGCATGCATAGTCTATTGGAAGTAAGTGTAGGCTGAGACATAGGCAATCTTCAGTTTGGAATGAAGGACTCGACTTTTAAAATCAGTGAATATAAGTAATTTAATATTGCATTTAAAACCGTCTGTAGTAGCTGTACTTTTGCGGAGCAATTACTTTACATCATAATAGTCACCCATGACCCAAGTTGAAATTTTATTATTCTTTATTTAACAAATGTTACAAAGGTTTAACAATCAGACACAAATGTAGTACACATTTACTGGAAGCATATTTTCCTTAAGTATTTCAAAGCTAGTGTGTCACATTCTCAATCACCAATTTTCATGCCTGTGTAGCATCCCGGTTTCAATTTCATGCAATTTAATAAAAAGTCGAAGGGTTTTTGCAGGATGGTAACTGAAAATAAAAGTAACCAGTATTTTTAACTTATCCAATTCAATATAATCTACTTGCGTGAACCTTTGTCTGACCATTGCATTGACTTAAGTTTAACTTAACTAAAAATCAGTTTCATTCTGCATACACAAGACGGGGATTTGGGGTTTTGATATGAGATGAAACTCATTTATTTTAGATGGACAGGGAAGCTAATCAATCAAATTAACGTTGTAAATAACGCATAAATAAATTCATAAAAATTAGGGCTTGGCTGGCCAGGTACAGTAATAGAACAGAATCAGGCCAGACAATAATACCAGACAGTATAATCCATTTGTTGTATTTCGACTAGGTTGATTACGTTTTGCAACGTTTTACGTTTAGCAAGGTTTTGGTTTAGTTCATTGATAAATAAATCTAAACAAGGTCACACGAATAAAATACTTTGTACTCTACTATGGTGTATGTGTGCACCCAGCAGGGGAAAGTCGTACATGCAGCAAAACTGCTTTAAGTCTCAGCCCACTTATTACTCTTGCGTTGCCCTTTATCCACTTCCCTAATAACCGCATGGATTTCTTTTCTAACAAAGCTGAGGTGCATTTCATTTTATGAATGAAGCATTTACATCTCACTCATTCTGTTTGTTAAAGGTTAATGGTCGATTTTCAAGTTAGTACGCAAAGAGAGAAATTAAACTAATGTAGCATTTAAACTCATTATTGCTCATTAGAATTTCTAGCAAACATGCGGGCAGTTGTGCTCGGTTCTAAAAAGATCTGAACGTGCAGGCTTATGAATGAACACGATGGCCTCCAGTTATAAAGGCTTTTTTAACAACTTCTTTTTATAGATTATCAATATTGCTAGACAAAAGATTCATTAAAAAATGAATCGCGAACAATTTGTAATTTGTCAATAGTAAAACTAACTGCAAGACGAGAGAAAGGATTCTAATTAGGTAATATATTTCCGGAGATTATATTTTAGACGAGATTGCCTATTGAGGTCCAATGTAAAAGTTGAAGTTTTGAAACTTTCAAAACAGTTTTGCTCTTATTTCTCACGGTGCCTTTATGTATTACTTGATGAATCTTTTTCAAATTCATAATCTCATCACACACAGGTCTGGATTTTTCATTGCTAATTAATGCACAGAATTTTTGAAAAGTGTCAATTCTGCTTGATTTTCATGAAAATTAAAAATAAACTTGAGCTGAATTAGTAGTTTGTCTAAGGGCAAAGTACTTTAAAACGAGAAAGTCTGATAGCTTTAATTCTTTAAAACTCTACAATGTTATTTTGTGTGTTTTAGAAATTTCCTTTGTGTCTTATCAATATTGAAAACTATTGATTCTTTCAGCGAAAAAAAAAACATTCAATGTTTCATCGAATTAAACATTTTTCAATTATTTGTATAATGCCAACTCCAAATTGGAGAGATATGATAGATAGCTAAACTCGTATTGCATAAACAACGCTATTCAAATATGCAAGTACTCCATATCAATTAAAGAAAATTAAATTTTTGGTTAAAAAACTCATTTTTCCGACTGAACAAGAAGCAAACTGGGTAATATTCTCGAGGCAGACTTCGGTTTTAATGAAGAATATCAAAGATGTATGTCTATGAATTAGGGGATAAACAAGTTTATATGAATTTTTGAGTGATTTAGATTAATTTAGATACTGTCTGTTCAAAAAGGAAATCAAAATAGGGAGTTAATATTTTATCCATTTAAAAAAGATTAAATTAAAGCTTGGAAGACTAATTGATTTATGCATGGTTTTTGTTTATCTTTCATATAACTGGCCAATTACCATCCCGCTGGCTGGCTTGTCGGATATTCATCTATCAAAATTACTACTTGTTGTTAATTGAATAAACGACCTTCAACTTTAAACCCTGTATAATGCTACGACTTGTACACCTTGTATTACTACTACTGACGATCATGATACCACTGTCATTGTTCTGCCCTGGGACCGGATGATAATAATGATGGCCGGTATCTCTTGGTCTTCTCGTCCTCCTGTTGATGATATTGATCGTGGTTCACGTTGTGTACATAAAACGCTTCGCCTTCAACATTCACCCCTCCTATCCCTTTCTCTTTCAACCTATATCCTCATTGTATTGTGTACTTAATGTTACTTACTCAAAATACTTGGTTCTACAGGGGATAATTAATTCGACGGAAACCTGATGGGAACAACAGAGAATTACCATCAACGATCAACCATGCAAATTTTAAACACAAAAGAAGATGAAGAAAACTTTGTTGTTGTGTAACTAACAAAACTGTATTATATTATCTTCTACCTAACCAAGTAGCTCCACAGACTTCTACCAATCGCACATCTTTGTGGTTGTGGTAAACTAGGTAGGCATTGTTAGTATAAACTGGATTCACTCACTCATACTGGGACAAAGTGTAAAGTGAAAGCACACTACGGATATGCTACTAACAAACTGGGTATAATCAGTGAACTTAAACTTTGGGTTTGTATGTATATCAATTATATGGAGAGTACACGAGATGCATGGATGGACTTACCTTTCTTTGGTCATAGTCTACCTCTAATGTAATAGAAACAGACGGACAGACAAACCCAAGCAAAACTACTGAGAGTTGAAATAAGTTTGTCTACTGCGAGCTAAAATAGCTGTAACAAAACTATTAGAACAGTAGATACTACTGTGGAAAAGGGACCTACAGTTACTTTCCAGGTGTACCGCATGAGATGGACAAGTGAGTACATGGAGAATTACAGAATTTAGATTGATCAGTGAATTTCAATCTATGTACTTTCATTTTGTGCAAACAAATCATAGTTTGTTAGTTGAAATACGCTAAAGAGAGTCTAGTGTCTTTTCTCTTAATATATCAGACTTTACCCAGCCATGCAGGGTGGTCTGATAAGGACCTAAACTGAATTTGTCGAGACAAACTTGATCAAAACCCTTGTGTTTCAACTTTTTACTACAGCTACTACACATAACCGGTGTAACTGTAAACCAAACCAACTTTCACCCGACAATATAACATCTTAAGCACGTATTATTATTACCGTGTGCTTCTTGCTACAAGTGTGTCCGGGTTATATCATTTTCCTTTGTCTAGTGTGTCACACTAGATACAAAAGAGACTACTACTACTACTACCAAATACAACTGGATACTACTACTGCATCCTTGGTACCTTGGCCATCTTCTACATCGGTATCATCGTATTGGGACTCACCCCTCGTGAATGAGTCTTACCTGCTTACTTCTACTACATTGTCTGGTCATATATTCTTCTGGTAGTGGAACAATCTCACAAAACACAATCTAACCTACTCCTTGGGTCTGTTGGGTTGAGGAGAAAGCCGTTTTAGGGAGAAATTTTCCACTGCTGCGACTACAACAGCTTTAACCACTTCTGCTATAATATTCAATAGAGAAGTGAAAACTTTATCCTTTTTCTTCTTAGCGATAGGTAGGGTTTTTTTGTGATAGGTTGGTAGTGGTCTATCTCTCTCTAGGTTTCTAGGTACTTCTTTCCAAGATTTCAGGAGAAATCATTGGAACCATTTTCCCCCATCGTAAGAAGACGTCAACAACAAAGACAAGGACAAAAATGTGGCCGTTGCTTCTCTGGGCGGAACTCCTTCTACTCGGTAAGTACAATATGCTCTTATGATATCTTTACTGCAATTTTTTTGCTAAGGCTTTTTTTCTTGGCTTTCTTACGTAATCCGTACATACATTTGAGTCATACTATGCTGGAGTCTGCTAAGCTAAATACATGTGTGTGTTTTTGTGTGCCTACCTACCTTATCATCTTATCATTGGTTTGGGTTAACTTAAAATTAGTGAATTGGAAGGTGTTTCATAGTACGTATTTGAACGTATGGGATATAATTTCATTGCTGTACAAGACTGAAGGCCTCTTTACATTGTTGTCTTGTGAGGCAGGGATGGTGAGGCTGGGATGGGAACAGAAAGTGAAACAAGCTTTCTTTACCTTGTCACATTTGTCCTCGTCAGCTTTATCCCATACTTTATCATTTTTTGAGCATTTAACATGAAAAACATATTCTCTTTATTTACAAAAAAACACACTTGCACGTAGGGACACACATAAACATGAGTTGGTAGGTCGTATTCACTTTTATTCCATTTGATGATGCTTTGTAAACAGATACAAACTACATTATTTCAGCCGTTTTATAGAATCTGCTTGAGTATATCCGTACACGATGTAATGTGTACTAAGATCGTTCCCCGTGTGAGTGGGATTCAGTGATGTTCATTGTTGATCATGAAATATATAACTTGCTCTGCTACTCAAAACTCTGACTTTTGTTGATCTGAGGACAAGAATAAAAATTCCTTTAGTCTCACTTGAGTAAGGAAAATGCAGGTCGTGAACGGAGGAAACAGCCCTGTTTAGGAAACCCTAGTAGGGACATGAAAAATGATGACGAATGGCTGGTTGAACGTAAAAGCTCTTATTCTAACCATTTGATACTTTTTCAATGGTATGCTAAGAGCTTTGAATATGAAATATGCTTTTGAAAATTTTTTTACACATCAAATGAGCTTACTCATATAAAAATTTACTTTAAATTTTGGATTCAGCAAAATATATGTAAAAGTTATTTGGATTAGCTTTAGAATGATCTATATCCGTAAGTAATAACGATCAAAAATAATAAAAAAAAGTACGTAAAATATTCAGAAAGGACAGGTAAAAAGGTTGATATCATTAAAACATCTATACGTTTTGTGGAATCGATTAGGTGATTGATAATCGTAAGAGCCCACGCGAGATATCACTGTCAAGGAAGATGAAAGTTTAGCGTGATGGGAACTACTGAGAGGGCAATGCATTAGGGAATGGCATAGACAGATCGTATTCCAATTGTGACGGAAATGCAATCTGAAGTAGTTCTTAAGTGCCATGGCATGTTATGGCATTGAAAACAATTTGTTCAATCAATTTATAAGGTCGTAAAATCCTCCAGCTTCACTTTCTAGTATGTTTCTTGAAATTCCTGAACAACTGTACAGTATTATCCACCTCACGTCATGCAGATGCAGCTTAGGTATATATTATGTTCCCTCTGCTTCAACTTTTACTTCGTTTCAACTTTCATTCAAGTAGAGTTTCAGATAGAACGAGGAGTAGTGGTAGGGGAGATGTGATGATGATGATGGGGATGGTTAAGGTTAAAGTGAAAGCAGGTACGAGTGGATAGAGTGGATAACCTAGACGGTCTGCAGTGATATAAAAGGTTGAGTAGAAGTTAGGTTAAGGTGAACATTTTACAAAACCGCATAACGATGATAGGGGAAGAATACATTTTCATTTCATACTATTCAGCTTTGAATGGAAGAATTCTTTTTTTTCATGTGGATATGCGGTTGTCGTTCTCAGTAACTTTTTCCAAACTTACTTTTGCATATTCACACTACCATTCCGCGTTCTTCTCGAATATACATATTTTTTGCATTTTCCATTGTCCATCAAACAAATAAAGTGTACCAAGGTACATTTGTACATTTGTAAATTCTATTTCAAAGTATGAAGAATCATTGCAAGCATCTGGTCATATTTGAACAATAGGGTTCAAATGGAGTTTTTTCTATGCAAATATGTTTTTGCTTTTATCAATAAAAAGTAAAGGTATTCTTTGTAGAAGAAAGTTAGAGATCAATAGAAAAGTCGAATGTTACAATAACTGTGTTCAAGACTCACATGAAGTTCTTGGAATTCCCATTTGTTTACTAATCTTTTATTAATTTCAAGCTCACTTTCAAGTGATATACTTACAACCACTTGAATTAAAATTGGATGTTCTCGTGGATTACGAAAGTCTTCAATCAAAATAATCGAATTCAGGCAACTTGGTTTTTGGCTTTGAATCACAAGTACATTTAGTGTCGCTTTGGCAAACAGCTCTTTTGGCAAATTTTGATTCTTTAGGAAATTTCTACAGTGAAAGTTTTATTTAACGAGAAATTCTTCAATTTTTATCATTTTGTCTCTGTGTTGATTATTTCCCCAATTACTCTTTTCGTAAATTGGATTTGACTATGCATTATATCCAATATGAGACACGCTTTCTAATCATATAAATCATAGCATCATGGATTACATTTTTATTTAATTACAATCCTGAGGGGAGTTAACTTTTCAATCTTCCAAAAGGGATGGAGTTATATTCTGAAATGGGAATTATTCCAGGGGTTTGGGTAATTAATATTTCAAGACAAGAGTTAATTTTAGAAAATTTGTCAGAAACACTCAGTCAGCTACTGTGGTAGTCCCTTAAAAAAGTCCTACTCATCTGTGGTTATGGTACCTTATTAATTTATTATCTTCATCCATAATTGTCCTTCTACCTTAGTTTCCTCGTCCCTTTATATTCGGTACCATATTTACACCTTCTTTATCTATCCAGTGCCACTATGTACCTTCTACCCCAATTTTGCATTTTCTCACACATTTCATAAATATTTCGAATATCATTTGGGTCAAGAGCGTTTGTGAGTTGTGACGTAAATACACTTTTTACAAAACAGTTTTGCCAAAGTGTCTCGGAATATCCGAAACAAGCTACCTGGTAGTTTTTAAAAAAGGATAGTTGAAGAATATATAGGCAAGCAAATCTAAACCGACAAGAGTGCATTAAAGAAAAATTCCCTCCATCTCGAAATCAGTGACTTGGGCAGACAGTTGCATAACATTTGTCATAGTCAATAATATATTTAGTAGTAGAATGAAGTAGGGAAAAGTTGTGAAAGTATATATAGAGTTGTTACTAGTACATTGACAAAGTTTGGTAAGGTTCAGGTTGGATTTTGCAGGTGAGTATGGTGAGGGTTTTCTTTACCAGTTAGTTTTTGGGTCGAACGAACATCATCATCCTGAGGATGTGGATCAAAGAGATGCAAAATTCTTTAGTAGTAGGGGATAGAGTGACTGAAGAAAGGAATAGAAATGAATGCACTGTATAGCACAGTTGGAGCAAACGATAATCATATAAAACATCCCCTCTATTATGCTGTACTATAATAGAAGGGGCTTTTATATATGAAGACGGGAGGGAGAGGAATGGTTAAGGAAGCCATTAGCCCATTAAGGTGCACCGCTTGAATTTAGGCTAACCAACTTTATTCAATTCTATTCCAAATTCCAAAGCCTTGCTTTCACTCAAAAGATATCCCTTTGAGTTCTGGACGACCAATAGAATAGATCATATTTTACATATAAGGAGGACGTGAGCAATGCATATTTTACAAAACTCACTCATATCATTATATGGAAAAAGAAGGTTTCTTTTTATAACATTTGGAGTGCAGGAATAGTTATAATTCCTCACTGCATTTCCAAGAGCTCACGTTTTTTGCATAGTTTTGAAAATAAAGTTGATGACTTGCATTTTTACATGCTCAAAAACAGTATTCAGACTCCTCAGAATGCATTACATCTTGAATATGCATACATGTGTGTGTAATCATGTTCAAAAACAGTTTCTTTTTGCTATTAAATATATGATGTTTTATCTGTCTAAAATCTATTGACATTATATAGAGAAAAGTCCGCCCCTAAAAAATTGAATTGAGAATTTTTTAATTCGTATTATGTGTAGAGGGATTATAGGTCCATGGCAGTTTCGAGTTCCCGGAATATATTTGAACTTTACATTTTGCATTTTTATGAGTACTTATGAATATTACAGGCTTCCTTGACATGAAATATCTTAAAATATACTTGGTCTGAGTTCTCAATGTGAGTTTATAAAGTAAACTTATAATAATAATATAAATGAATACATAATTATACATACATAATTAAGATCAAACATTACAAAATAATAAGCCATTGAAACGGTTAAGTACCGATTACCTGCCTGTATTTCAGAATGTTTAAGGAAGTTTTTTTTTTCAAATTTTAAAAATTTAAATGACATTTGGGTTACCTTTTGGATGACCTTTGGGCAACTCTTTCCATTCGAAGTCTATTTTTGAAAATCAACATTTTTAAGAGGGTTACGTAAAAAAATACCATTTAAAAGGCCAGGATTCCTTAACTCTTCTATGATATTTCCCGTACTGACCTGTGGAACCCATAATTGAAAACAGATTTCAAAATTTGACCCTGTGGAAAG
Source organism: Isotoma decorata (assembly GCA_034698605.1). Lineage (NCBI taxonomy): Eukaryota > Metazoa > Arthropoda > Collembola > Entomobryomorpha > Isotomidae > Isotoma > Isotoma decorata. Next base: position 46,695 of record JAQGBU010000114.1, read on the forward strand.
TTAGTACAGGGAACAGATGGACAGAAGGTATTACCATCATTCATTCACTTTTAGTGTCTACTCTACTTAATAAATCAATAATAACGTTTAAAATTCTTTCTTCAGGAACTGAGAATGCTCTATGAAATGTGAAATAATATCAATAAAAAAGTCAGGCTACAGAAATGAAAGTATTTAATTGATTCAAAATAAAACACAATGTTAAACTACACAGCAGATGCTTATGGTTCTATATATTTTATTTGAAAGTATACGCAAAAGATTACAAATGTCTGGAAAACATCGAAGAAATCGAAATTCATTTAAATCCATTTCATTCAAACTTTCATTAAAAACATCGATTAATTGCAAACTAAAACCAAGTCTGCAACTGCAAATTAGTACCTGGAAATAAACGGAAATGTAAAATATTCCCAGGGACTTAAAGGTAGGTAGCTGGAGATTTAACACAGGAACTTCAACTACTGGTAATAATACCAAGATATATAAATGTTTGAATTGGAGTAGTTATAAAGTGGTAATATTCCCGTTGATAGGTTGAATTTGAAGTTGCATGCGGAATGGTAGGGTAATGAACTGTACTACAGTTATCTACTACTACTCTAGTGATAGGTGAAGAATAGTTCACTCTTTTTGCAAAGAAATCTTGAGATTCTTGGCATTCTCGTCGTGCCTCATCACTCGGTTAATTTTATCAAAAGGGACATTCAATTCAGGACGGATCCTTAAATTTCATAACTGGCCTTTCCTTATATTTTTCATTATATATTCTTATGTATTCCCTTCTTTTCTTATATTCTATCATCATGTTTGTCCTCATCCTCTTTCCTAAACTCACCCTACTCTTTTCAATTTCGTCCCTGGTCACATTTGTACTTTGCAGAATGTCTATACTGAAATATACGGTATAATGCGGCTTTGTGAGTTGTCTACTATTCACATCTCAATCTCTCTTCAGTCTTATTGTTAGTGGATTACTGTATAAATTGGGTTCACATCGCAAAATAAACTCAGGTAGAGTTTCAAACCACCAGAAGGCATTTTCCTAATTTGTTCCCATTTAGAGAAGTGGAGAGCGAAAGAGCTCTTACGTATTTTCATAACAAGTAACCGCTCTACTACCCGACTTTTCTTCTCTTTTCTTGAGCATTTCAAATCACAGTAGAGAATAACATATCCTAAGGCATTTAATTTTCTGATTCATATCCAGACACCAAGTCTTGTCCTAACTTATTTTCTGTCTTTGGCTACGTACAGTGTACGCCATTCCAATTGAACATTCCAAATTTGGTCCATTAGAGGTCTATCTTGAGCATTACTGTTACTATACAAGGAATTATGGAAGACTAGTAGACTATACGATGGCTTTACTTTAAAATTTCTGAAGGTTTACTATTAAGTATGTGACTGTGGTACGAACCTTATTACAAAAATGGTTTTGTTTGAAATTAAAACGTATTTCTGATGCGATGATAACCACAAATTTGATTCGTAATTTTTGGTCTAATTTGTTCAAAATGCCCAAGTCTTAAAGAATATTAAGTGTACTTAATGAAGTGAAAGGAATTACTAAAGTACCACCTCTTCAACCACAAACCACATAGGAAATGTAAGCAAAACCATCAAAACCACAACCACGGCTACATTTATTAATGAGGCGATAACATAACTAGGTAAATGAAATTCATAAAAGCTACAGAACCACTGTTTTGGTCCTGCCTGATTGTATAATAATCCCAAGTGAAAAAATTAGGAAAGTTTTTTGAACCGGGTGATAAATTACTTAGTTTAAGGTAAAGCTTAAAGTTCAAATCCGAAAAAGTTTATAATATAAAATTATTCCTTTTCTATTAAGGTAAACGGATACGCTGTGAGACTTTAAACAATATCCTTGCTTTTTTGCTCATATTGTGGAAACTAAAGTTTTGATTATATACTTTAGTATTTTACCACGGCAGTGTAGTTAGTAGTAAACAGAACTAGGACGGTTTACAAGACGTCTTGGAATTCAAAGTATGGTCTGCTGTGCAAAAAAAAAGCGTAGTATTAATAAAAGAGGAAAACGCGTTCCTTACTGTAGAGTTATAAGGGTAAACAGTGGAATTATTTGCTTGATAGTTGCAATCAAAAGATGCCAAACTCAAGATGTTAAAGTTGAATAAACGGAACCAACCACATGAAAAATAGAAGCCTCAAGCGAATAAGAGATGGATAAAAGAAGGAAGGGACTTTCTCTTTTTTCTATTTCTCCAAAAAGTATAATCATTGCAACAAGGGAACTTCATACGACATTGGTAAATATAGTTAGTCCTAGTCCACTTAGGTAAATCTATCATGGTGGTGTCCTGTCATTCTCTTTATTATTTTAACTCTGTGCAAAAAAGTCCTTCACCGTCAAGGAGTGTTGGAATATCTACAAAGTACTCGTACATTTACATAGTAAAAGTGTATTCCTTAGTAGTGACAGTAGTATGGAGTGGTCCTTATTCTTTTCGGAACAAAAGTTCCGTTTTGAAAGTGGAAGTAACGTAACCTTTTATACTTGGCTGTATTAAACAAGACTAAAAGTAAAACCGCGAGATTGTCCTTGTCCTTTCTCTCTCTCTCTCTAGTGCATTTTCTTTCCTTTAAGAATTAAGTAGGGTTTGTTTGAGCATCCAGACTGCTCCTTTTCCCTTCAAACGGAGAAAGGAGTATAAGAACTTAGGAATTCGAGCGAATACTAAACTTGCCGGGAGCTTACTATCTAAACCAATTCAATGTTGAGAATAACATACTCTTGAAGACTCAAAAAGACATTCTTCTTCCTGTCGTCATCATCCAACTTAATTTCACTCTCTTATTGCACCCTGGTCTAAGTAAAACTTATACACAGAGGCTCTTCCTTCTGGGTCCTTGCAACCATTTACAATTCCATACTATGTCATTTTCATTATTATTTTCAAAGGATATGTCTCTATCATTTGGGTAAGAGGATCGCATTGATTCACCACAGTTGGTTAGACTACATATTTAGAATAAAAGTAATAAAGATATCGGATTACTTGGCATCCATTAATTTATTTTAGGGCGAATAAATCACTTGCTCTTTTAATATTTAGCACTTGAATTGCTTAATATTACAGTTTTGCATAAAAATCTTTTTATGTCCCCTGAGTTGAGTTTCTATTTCGTTAGAATTTGGGTACTTTGATATGGGTTATAATATGAATTGTGAAACCACTGTGATAATATTCTTCTCGAACAAAGTCCTGACAGATGGAGAGTGATAATGAGTGAAAATTTACTTGAGGGGACATTCGATCTTGCCTATCGCTTGTGTAGCACTACGAAAGTGTAACAGTGTCTTATTTTATGTCTTACATCCTGTCATGGGGTACATTGATCTGAAGCTTAAGTTCAAGTTTAATTCAATCATATGATTTATGGACTCATCCTTCACTACGTTTTTATAAGAATGATTTTCATTCAACTAACTTTCTCTTTAGACCTCGTCTAACCCTATGATGTTCTCCGGCTCTGTATCTCGAAATAGAAACCGAAGGGTAATATAATCCATATTATGAAACTTAAGATCTAAGCTTGGTTGACTGTTCAATGCTACGAAGAAGGTTTTTTAGTAAGTTCTAAATGACACACATAGTGGCTAAATACTCCACATGCACATGGTTAAGGTGAAAGTCGGAATAAACTTCGTTTGTCAATGTTAGCTAGTTTACATTTCACAGCAGTGACAGTCAGTCATAATTACATACTGTGTGGCTTTTAATGAATAAATGAGTAGCATTTCTGGACAGGCAGTACCTTAGTCGTAAGTGTAAATACTTGGTATATGATAACTGTATGCAATTCAAAAATAAGGACATTCGAAACCAGCTAACATACATGTATCGATCATCTCTTAATACGACACTAGTTTACATGATAATATTAATTAATTTTTAACCTTCTAAAAAACAACTCATTAACTAAATTGTTACACATAGACATAATAAAAGTAGCACGTAGCATTGCATATGCAGGGATGTTGTTGGCTTAGAGGTATTGATCCCTTCTGCCCTATGTTTGACTGATAATAAGTTAGAAAATGTAAATTATGAGTAAATGCGTAAGGTGCCTTTTAGGTAATGTAGGGAAAGAATTAGTGTAACAGAAGAGGCCACTCCCGGTACTTAGCCCTAAATACACTGTATTGCCAAAACCACTCTGTTTAATTTATCATTGTAGGCTAGTTGACAAGTTGACAAGCTATATTCCGTTTATTCATGACACACGAGAATGATCATATTATTATCGTCATCATTACACATAAATCAATCACACTTTCTGCACAGTTCCTCTTCTCCTCAGTTTTGGTATGTGTCTAAACAACTCTTTCAGGTTTTTACAATAAACACCCTCTGTAACCACAGTTAATGGGTTGAAATAACTCTTAATAATAAAGGATTTGCATAAAATATAAGACATGAACCACAGAAATGTATCCTACATGGACATTGCCTATGGTTGTGGACTGGTTTTTAGAGTCTATACTCTGTATTCAATACATTTAATAGACTTTCAAGAACAAATGTAGGAATATTAAATAGATTTATATTAAAAAATTACTAATTTAAATAACCCCTGTGATGCATATGCATATGCATATGATTAGATACAGTTCATCATCTTTTTAGGAAAACTAGAAACTTGTAAAATATAAATTCATCATGCTAAGCTTAAAGCCATGCTACACGTCTTGTCTAATTCTGAAATGGGGTACTTAATTTATGAAAGAATTTTATTAAGATTCTTTTAGAATACGCATACTCAGAAGTTAATCATTTATCATTCAAATTTAATGAATCAATTTCGCAATCTAGTTGGCTTAACGTTTTTTATTGAGTTTATTGGAAATATAATCAACAAATTGTAAAAGTATATTCGCATTTATATCTACACGAGAAACATTAAAAGTTTATCGTCCTACGTTATTACTCCAATGAGCTCCAAACATTCTAAGTGTCCTTTTGAATCAATAAATCGAAATAACTTTGGTATTTTAATTTGCATTTTCGCATATGCTAATTTCTTTTCGAATGAAATAGAAGCTTATCAGTAGCATGCATAATAAATAATGGACATCAAAGGCCCTCAATATTTTGGCCACAACAAAATAAGGCGATTACAACTGCAACTATTGACAAAAGCTGTAGCGTGTACGTAACATATATTTTTGCCATATTGATCGCATTTTCAATATACTTACCTATGTGTATTACATATAAATAGTAAAAATAGATGTATGTCTAATGTTTAAATGCATTGCAAGTAGTAAAAGTAGGATTGCCAACTGCAGTGGCTTAATATGGAGTAATATTATTATCGAAAAACGGACTGACATGACAAATATATGTTCTTCCACCCGAGTGGTTCAACCGGAAAGATACTTTCGGGTAATAAATTTTCTGTTGACCGTCCAATGTCTACCATCATCCGTTGGAATCGTTTCTTATTGGCTTTTTCATTTTACCTGTTTTGTAAATGTTGTGGGATTGCAATCTGCAGGCAGGCTACGTCAATACGGCAATGCTATTGGAATTTCAGGATAATATTCAGTCCACCGTGACGTGATATACAAGGAGAGACAAAAATAGTTGGAATTGAAAGGGGCAAGCGAGGGGTATTCATCCCACAATTAGTGCAATTGATAGTATAAACTCTAATTGTTAGTTTAACCACTAGGATTGTAATTACGTAATTGAAGAAATATACGGTTGATTACCTAATGGATGTTATGTGTTGTGGACTGGAATAGAATAATTTCTAGAATGGATTGATATCATGTCCTTGTCCCTATGATTGTATTCGACAAGCGTATAATAGGTTCAGATCAATTACTTCAACTGATTGAGATATAGAAGGAAAAAAATGACACTTTAATTGAAAAACTCCTTTATTGTATGTCCTGGATAAAAATCATCATTTAATCTAGACATGCCTTGCAATTTATGCCATAAACTTTTTGAAAAGTCCTGTAAGCGTCATACTGTTGCATTTGACATGACATTTCAAACTTAATATATCACTTGTCACCACTACCGCACTATTCAACAGTAGTATACAAAAATGATTATCTTTTATCCTCAAGGTTTCCTTCATTTCTTTCACAAAGCTATTTGGCTATGCGATAAATATATAGGATTTATGTAGTTTACAAAGAATTACGAGAATTATACGATACAATACTACAGAGTCGGATATTAACGTTATGTAATGTTGATATATTAGGAAAAAATTTCATTCTGGAATTTTTATGGACATTGAACATTGGATTTGAGTGTTGCACGAATTATTTATTATAACCTGTATCGAAATTAAAAGAGCTCGAGCCGAAAGAAAATATAAAAGGTTAAATACAAACTTGTATCGAACTATATTGGACAGCAATATATCAATGGAAGTGTTTCATTAAATGCAAAAATGTTGAATATTTTAACGGCACTGTTCAAAGGTCTCGCTTGAAAATGCTATTTTAGGGTTGCCTCATATTCACCTTAAGATTAGGGCTTTCATTGAAGTATATGTTAGCAGATTAAGGTGAGGTTCTCATTTTTTAATAAATAGACGCAATTTGTGAAAAACTGTTTATAGCCTTATCATAAATCAATTGATTCGTTATTTTTCACGTAAGGAAACTTTCATGGTTTTGACTTGTTCAATAACTCTTAAAAGCACCACACAAGCTCATATACACTTGTCTTGTACGAACACTCTTAGAAATATATTCGTTTAAAAACTTTTCCAGTACAGCATAGCAAGGATAAAATAATATTCAGAATTAACTCAATTATAGTTTTACTAAATGACATTGGGAGCATAATTTAAATTTGCAAACATGGAATTCAATTAGCGTAAGATACTTTATTCGATTACAAAAACTAAATACGAGGAATTTTACTTCAAATTATCCACATTTTTCATTTCACAATTGACTGAAAAATAGTAAGCAAACATTCCGACTTCATGGAACAATCGATTCAAATGAATAAACAAAATGTGGGTAATTTTAGGAAATAAGTATACATTTATGTATTATTATTCGTTTATGATTACGTGTTTCAAACTAACAAAGCTTTTTTTACCAAGAAAGTAACTATTTTTTGGCTTTTAAACAAAAACAATTCTAGAATAATTCGAGGAATAATCCTTCAGGAGAAGAAACACGCTGGTACCATTGCAGTTTAGATTTATTTAATTTTGAGTCGTGCAAATGTTGAATGATTTGAAAGTTTTATTACAAAAATAACATGTTGATACCCAAGGGCAGTAATATTCAGAAAAAAGTATATTATTTTATTGCAGTTCTCCTTTTTCATTTTAATAAAGCCAAGTAAGGGCATGGCACAATTGTACCACTAAAGTAATAAGTGCATGTACATAAAAACATAAACTAAATGATGCATTAGTTGAAATTGAATTCAGTCAATTTCTATTATACTGGATAGTGCGTAAAATAAATAATCAATGGATGTAGTGAATCGGGCGTATAAAATCTCAAAAGTTACGAATAGACATATATGCAACAATAAGTACTCATCAAGGTATTTACTTACCTTTGTCATATGTATGTGTGTTTAGAATGTCTACTACTAGGAATTCTATTGAGACACAAAATACAATGGAAAGTTACGTGTAGGTGCCAACTGCTTTTGTTAAATGGGAGCCTCTTCCCCCTTGTCACATAGCCACTTTGTCATCCAAAGCCCAGAACGACCGTGCCCGTCATCCGCTTCTTACGTTTCTTTCCTATTTACGCTAGTCGACAAAGAGGTAAAAAGGTAAAACAACTAGGTATATGCCTTCCTTTGGAAAGGACGAGAAACTCATATCAACGATAGATATTTTTATTCATGTTGCACTAAAAACATAAATTGTACTGTAGACATTGAAGAAGTTCATACACAATAAAATCCTACTGTACTACACACAAAATAATAATATACATTGGCACATTCGAAACAATAATGCTACTTTTACTGATATTCATGCAAGAGAAAGTAGTATTGCTTTTGGACCAAACAAGGACCCTATGGTACTATTTTTTATCATGGCATGTCAATATTATTGACGTTTTCTCAATTTCTCCTTTTACAAAGTCGACGACAAACATCCAAGCCCCTATACTATCTCTCTGTGTTTAATGTAATTTGGTTTTACTTAATTCTAACAGCCATGCACAATTAAGAAATATCGAACTTATTTATTGCCACAAATTTTCAATTTGAATCCATGCATACAGTTATTGAAGCAAAGGATTTGACTTACCTTCATATCGCAGAAATTGCTTTAGACAATTGGCAGTTTGTAGTTAGAGAAATTGTCAAAATGTGATATTGGTTTTTATTTTTATTCTGATTGTGGCGTGTTACCGTTAGATAGCTTAAACAATTTAGGAGGTGGAAGGGGATCGTAGAACCGCTGCTTGTCAATAATCAATTTTTTTATTGAAATTTTCTACTTAATTGTATTTAAATTTTTAATCCCTCAAATTTTAAGCAATGAGTAAGGTTTTTTTATTGTCCGAGTTCAATTAAGGTGTCTGAGCTGTAGTTTGCATTTCTACGTTGAGGCTTCACCTCAATATCGTGCTATTTAAGCAATGATGAATATTTTATATTTTCTATCCATAAAGAAACACTTATTCGTATCATAAATCGATATCATAGCTTTGCTATCTTATGATCTGTTACTTTGTATGAAGGGTGCAGGTATAAAAACAAAACTAGATTAAAATGTATGACTGAAAAATTGCAAAAAATGTTACAACATAACTTGAATCTTTAACATTTGAAAGTATAGCAAAATTCATAAATTTAGAGCATTGAATGACGTAAAAGGTCTATTATGATGATTGCATTATGTTTCTATTGTTTGGGAGAAAATCAATGAGATTTCAAATGATTAGCTTTCTCCATCACCTTTTTCATTATGGAGTTTTTAGGCATCAAATAGGAATCATGTATGATAAGAATAGAACAAAGATTCTTCCAATTTAAAGGGAAATGAAGATATCAAGTAGATTATGAGATTATCAACCCAAGCACCGAGGGGTTTATTTTACGAAGACTTTTCATTTTTCCCTTTTCAAGTGATTTTGAAAAGTTTTCGTTATATCCTGAAACTTTGCAAAGCGAAAATTGCTGAGTAAAATTGATTGGTGAAATAGGCCCCAGGTATCATGTGTTATTATGAAATATTTGTATTAAACTCTAAAAACGATAAACTGTGTTTAAGAATGAGAAGAATAATAATTGTCGATTTTTATGAATATTTGGAAAAATTATCCTTTGTCTATTCAAAATGTTTGAATAAAGTTTAAAATAGCATTTGGTTGGGGCTGGCAATAAAGAAAGATGGTTGAAGTTATTATAAAAATGAGCTTATCTTTAGTTAAAGAAGACAATTGTCGCATTAGAACGTTTAATTTTTTAAAGAACGGCTGTCCTTTATCAATTTTCTATGAAGTGTAAGAAACATTACGACAAAAAATAGCGTGCAGTTGCTTAGACTTAGGGAGGAGTCCGTGTTCCATTTAGTAAAATTTTTACATTACATAAAATTTTTCATCCTATATTATTTTATCGCATGATTTTTTTGTTGGAAATATCAAACATGTACTAGATTCAGTTCAGTCAAGTCCAACGCAATTGAATAATATTTTATTTTAGATAAACTAATTTAATAACTTTTTTGCCCGGTTTGACCAAATATCGTCATTTGAATTTATTTAAACTGAATGATAGAAGTAGAACAGCTCTCAGGTAGATTAACCAACAAAAAAATGTATGTATGTTTGTCAAATAAATATCAGAAACAACGCAGAATCAAATTTCGCTAATACTTTATCGATTAATGCTTTACAAAAATAAAAAAATAATGAGAATAATATGTAATGCGGAAAATATGTTTTCCGTTGACGTTTAGACATTTGCTTCTAGTTTTTAACGAATTTGTCGATAAATGAGCAAAATTTGTAATCTTTATAAAGCCTGTAAAATTCTCTGAAGTTGCTTAATGATGCCTAATTTTCCAGTGAGTATAAGGTACAGTAAATAACAATTTACCCTTATGATCCATATACCTGAATGGAACAATGTAAATGACTTGGGTTGGGCTATTCTTTACTTGTAATCAGCCTTTCCACTATCCGCATGCGGGTGCTTTGACGGTAATTAAAATAAATCGTTAAAATACTTATTTTTGGTTAAGGATCTGGTCCAACTTAAGTAAATTGATTTTAAAGACCGGAGTAAATGCAAAAAACTTGAAAAACACACAGTTGTAACTATATTTACTTGGTGAAAGTAAAAGAAAGGAATAAATAGATGCAAAACCATTCCTTGGACTCATTTAAAAATAATATCCTGCTCTTCATCGGTGTACTTCACATCCGATAATTATCAAATTGGCTTCAAAATAGCATTTTTTCAATCTAAGCTATTATTAGGGAAGAAATTCCACAAAACAATCTCAATTACGTATGTACGTGTTTCGAACGTGCTATTTATACTAATAAATACTAACCCAAAAACTAGGTGATTATAATATTTTCTATACCTAAAACAAAAACCTTCACCATAATAATGCTTTGCTTCTATGAAGATAACGGACATTGATGAAATACATGCTAAGTTATTCATGCCAAGTGGTCACTAGGCGCGAGGTATTATTGTCTCAGTACAATGTACATCTATCAAATCCATTATGTCCAGCTTAGCAAGGCTGAAAAAATAGCACATCTTAATTATTAATACTGTCCTCATTTTCCAATTTCCTAAGAGAGAAGGTAAAGCGCGTAATAACAGGAAGGAAAATTTGTTTACTCTCTTATAAGGAAAATTATTAACTTCGTGTACTATTAATTACTGAGAATAAAAATGTAATTGATGTTGAAGAAAATTTGCAGAACTATAAGACTTTCACAGCCAAATAATATGAAATTCATGTCAGTTTGAAACTATGCAGTATGACTCAAAAGAGATTTAAACTTGGAATATTTGTACAAAAAGGATGTGTTAATTAAAAGTTAGACCGTTGCGGCTAATGTGTTTAGTGCATCAGATTAGATTGTAATGTGAAGGCTTTCTGGTACAGTTCGCTATTTTTCTTTTCTAAGAAAGAAGAAAATGAGGTTCGGAAATCGGAAAGGTGTTATTTAAGACATCACCGTATACTTTGTAAGAGTACTAGTGTTCATGTTAGCACGTAAACTTCATTTTTTACGAGAAAATATAGTTTTCTGCTTGCCATATAAGCTTTTACTAAATACAAATTCGAGTTATTTGGATTTAAAAGATATATGAAAGGACAATAAATACATATCATGATATTATCATTATGATTATTATTATTATTATTATTATTATTAGTTTTAGTATTAGTTTTAGTAGGATATTGTGTTGTTTTATGGTCGAGGTGAAATTTGATATATGATATTGAATTATTGAGATGAAATATAATAACGAAATAAAAAAAAGGAAAGCATAAATAAAAGCTTTGTGTTTTTCTGGAGAATTATGTGGCGGATGCCACTGCATTGCATTCATTGGAAAGATAAAAAAGCTCGGGATCAGAATTTTTAGTCCCAATGCACAACCCATCCGATCAGTACATAATATATTTCTTCGTTTCTTGTTACATTATATTTGGAAGTATAAGCATCTAAATAGTGTTCAGAAACTACTTCTCATATATTACATACAAACAATTTCTCCACCCGTTTATATTGCACTGAACTGGATAGGAACCGACTTCATTACTTGACTCATTCATTGTAACCAGATGCAATTTTCCAAGGATTCTACATTGGAATAAGAAAGAACATAACTTTTGAGCGTAATTTTGTTAATTGCATTAAATAGTTAGAAAACGACACCCAACCCGACTTCCAAGTGACGCAGAGACCAAGTCTTCAGAGCTTGTAAATATTTAAAAATGTCATTTTGCGAAAGACTTGAGTTATTTGCAGCAGACAAATCTTATGCTCAATCACATAAGATTTGTCCTTGTATATAATTGGGGTTGTATATTTTAATCCATTCATTGTTCAGACAGATAGATAAGCTATTTCTTTGGAGAAAGGAGTTAAGGAAGAATATTTGAATGGCCCATACTGAATTTTTGTGGCAGGAGAAAGTAAGTAGAGGCATGTCATGGTAAAAAAGCAAAGGAGTCTCTTGTGGGAGAAAAGGAATGGAGGTGATACTATTAAATGAGAATGAGGTTATCTATCTTTTCTTTACATAGACTCCCGACTACGGACTATGTCTTGTATGTTACCAGTACCACTAGCAGTGTTCAGAAATACCTAAAACTTATCTAATATCTATCTACATCTCTTTATTTTATTCTATTTCTTTCCCATCCACCATCTATGATTCTCTCTAAAGGTCTGCTGGTGCTCTTTGAAATATATTTTTAACTTCAAAAAAGTTCTAAACATCCTATTTCTTTCTAGTCCCCAGTGTAAACTTGTTAGGATCTCTGATCAGTCTAAAGCATCAATAGAATATGAAGACCTAGCCACACCGTGGTTTCAAAGGCATACACAAAGTTGAAAGTAGGATCAAGTGCCGAGTTCATCATATCACATCCATTTCTTTGGTCAGGGAAAGTCCATTTTTATTTTCTCCGTGAGATTTTTATCATAGAAATGTGCTGAGATTGTGCGTTTTTCTAGAATACATCAGTACAAGTGTACACAGACCGTAGATTGTACTTTCATTTGATAAAAGTCCCTTAAGGTGAAGATGCATATTATGCATTTTAAGTAGAATAAGATATAGGTACTGTTTGTGCTTCTATTTATCTGTGAGAGTACTAGCAGAGCAGAGCAAAGTTAGGCAGTCGTTAAAGTATCTTCACTTGCAATATTTGGCGATTCTGTGGTACTCATGGTAGACGGAGTGTCAGATAGCACACTACAAATTTTGAATTATTGATTATGGCATGAGTTTTTACTCTGTATAAAATATTGAAGAATTGGAACAAGGATTTATATCACTACAACCACCGGGTTGGCTTACTGTGAGGTCCCAGATTAAGTAAATCTTGAATGGATAAGTATGGGACCACTCGTGTAGATTTTATTCATCTCAAACCGCAAATCACGCTGGAGCTCCTGTGAATAAACCTTGCATAGTTGACGCTACGAGATTAAATAAAATTATTCGGAAAATTTGTATTTGCTTGGAAAATAGGTAGGATTATGCTCTTTTCTACCTTGATAGGGCACGGGACGTACTTGTAGTCGCGAAGGTCCAGGGTCCCGGAAGTATTGGTAGTAATAAGTGTATTCCTGTTCATTTGTGTATTTTAGAACAACTATTAAATTTATGTTTCAAGGACGGAGAGTGAAGCATGAAAAGCATGTATTACCTGTTATCTACCAATGCTCTAATTTACATCTTCGAGGATCGATTTTTCAGTAAACATTGATGCACTTGTGAATTTATGACATCATTTGATATAAGAGTTGGACACTTATTCTTAAATTCTTTCAGAACGGTAATTTTAAAAACTTAATTTGCTGTGTTAATCAGTCACAGGTAAAGAAAGCAGTTCCTTTAATTAAACGCAGCATCAACCTCTGAACTATAGAATATATTCACAAAACTGTTTGAAAGAGAACAATTAAATTTCAACAAAATTGCTCTTTCACTACTTGACATTAACTGGAGAAAATCCATCATAGGATAAACGTCATGCTAGTATGAAAACTATCAGAGAAATCAGTTATAAAGTTAAAATTGCAGTTTAATAAATGCTGTACAAACATCACCCTTTAATGCGTTGAAAATGAAAAGTGACAAGTCAAGGCCATTCAGTTGTGTATTGGATTTACCAAATCTCGTACTAAGTGAACGAAACTAATAGGGTGAGGTTCGGAGATGTCAAGCTGATATCAGAGGGGGGGGGGGCGAAATAAAGTCATGAGAACTAAAAAGTGGAGTTGCTCGATTAGTTGATGAATCTTCCAACCTTTTGCATAATGCAAATATCATAATATCACTAGAATACCTACTTTACTTAAGTGGGTCAGTTTGCATTACTTATTGTAAGTATGCTTTACTGTAGAGTAAAATCTTATGTGAGAAGGTCGAACCACACAGTCGAAATATAAGGTAGGAAACGAAAGTCTTCGACTACAGGGAGCCTGGCTGAAAGAGAGAATTCTCCATGTCAGAAACAGTGACGGACGGACACACAAATAGACAAGGGAATGGACAATTTGGACAGTTTAATGTAGAAATGCTTACTTATCGAAACAATAGTATAGTCCATACCACACTATATAACCAATGAAAGTGAGTTGTGTCACGTAAAGAGCAAAAGTGAAACCACAGCATAGCATAGTATGAATTCCTTAGTACATACAGTCTACAAGCAATATATTTTACAGATACAAAAACTTAAACAAACCTTGAAAACTACTACTATTTCGGGTCTTGCTGCATATAATAATAGCAAATTTGTCACTTCACTGCACTTACCATACCGTTTTGACCACATCTTTAGGTCTTTTGTACTATGCAAAATCGTTCTATGTGAAAATTTGCATTTAACCTTTGGCAAATTCATTTCCTTTTTTGATTGCATCCATAAAATTAGTCTAATTACAACAAAAACAGAGGCCTTCCACTTATTAATCCAACAACAAATTTATACTTTTAAATTTAAGTAGAGCAATTACCAAAGAGTATTTGGTACATAAATGTAGATCAATCTAGTTTGTACAAAAAGTTCGACCTCAGAATCAAATAAAGTGACCTTGCAAGCAGAGATAGTTATATGTGCAATTTCCTGCAACTTCATTTACTTCCCTGTGCTTCACAAGGCTTTCTCATGGTTCTCACGGTCGCGGTCGAACCACGAGGCCAAACTAGTAAATCCATGTGGAAATTCCTATGGAACAAATTAAAAATGTCAAATTAACTAGTTTCAACAAATTTGGGTAGTAAATTAAATTTCTCATGTCTTAAAAGCTTCGATTTAGTATCTATATCTATACGATCTGAATCACAGATACAGGAAACATCTACATGAATACGTTTATAGTAATTTGAGTTATTATTTTATCATGTAGGATTTGTTTCTCCATGGATGGTTACGGGTGTAAAAGGATATTACATAATATTGTTATATACACCTAGTTTACATCAATTACAACTGACAACATGAAATAACTAAATTAACATGGAACTAAATAAATAACGATCACAGAAATGCTATGCATACAGTTCACCTGGTGCAAAAAAACGAATTTGTCACCAATAGCTGTTTTTCTAGAAAGTTATTCAACTTTATCACGACCCTGAACTCCAGCAACAGCTTTTCGACTAAATGAAGTAACCCTTCTGAAAAGGAGCTTTATATACTCTTTGTGAGTACTATAATAATCTGAGCAATTCACATGTGTAAAACTACCCAGCTTTAATGCACAACACTCACAACTGTCTTTCTAGTT
>JAQGBU010000115.1:0-62166 GCA_034698605.1 Isotoma decorata
TATACTATTTAGTGAGAATAAAAGGATATTATTGGGATCAAATTAAATGACAAGTAAAACTAAATGATTTTATGAACATCCCAAACAGAGTCTATTGTCGATCTTCATCTTAAAACTGCTTGATAGGTAGGGGTCTCAAAGCAGTCTTCAGATACCCTACTCCCTACACCCTACTTAAACTAGATGAAGTCAAGTCTACTTGGTTCACGTTCCCCCAACCGAAACTAGTGGAAAAAAACTAAGACTTTCTCCATAATTGCTGACAGCTCAGTAGTCCTATTGCCCTCTTCTCCATTGTGACATTATATCCTTCCCTAGAATCCATTGCACTTACAGATATTATTATTATTACTATTGCACGTTATTAATAAACACCAATAGATAGCATTTTATTTCATTTCATTTTGACCTAACCTTGAGTGAGACTGTCAGAGAGGGCTGAGAGTGTATTACATAAAGTATCTATTTAATCGTAGAGATTTTACTAGCTAGGCTAGACCTAAGTTTAGTTCCAGTTGGTTCAATGACTTCAATAGAACTTAACATTAGATAAATGCAATCTATTTCCTTAATGTTGAGGATCTTTCTTATGTGACAGTTTCCTATTTTCTCCCTCATTGTTTCGCATATCAAACAAATCCAGCTATACAATCAACAAACTTTCTTTTATATTATTTTTTGCCACTATGCCACTTTCTATTTCTTGTATAAATCCATTCTTTTATGTCCTTCTAATAAGGTGCATTACTACAGCATTATTTGTGTACGAATAAGTATATGTTTGAGTGGTGAACAATGTAACCATCCGAATGCTTGGTAATTTTACGCTTCTTAATCATAAAATCCTGAGAAAACCCACATTATCATTTTTCTGCTAAGTGAATATCTATAGATTATAGCATTTATTGTACCAAAGCATTAGTACATTAATGGTGTCATCACAACTACTAATGTACGAGATTTGCTCGATCCAAGCTGAAAACTTTTATCATTTTATTTTCATTCATTGATGTGTTTCCAAACTACTTTCCCTTAATGCCAGTCGACTCCAACTGGGTCCAACGAGCGTTTCATTTCTCAATAATAATAATAAAGCTTTTATGATTTTTTCATTTTTCCCAATCAAAACCAAACTCTAAAGGTAATTACATTAACACCATATTACAGACATGAAAATGAAACTTGCTGACGGAAATAGATCCATTTGATACGAAAATGAACCCAAATTATTTAAGTACTTTTATCAGCAAAACCAGACCAAAAATATTCAGCAAATAAAATCAGAGTAGTTAACTTGATAAAAATAAATTAAAGTTGTGGAGCATCTGTAATGGAATGATAGTAGATAGAAAGTAGTACTATAATCATTTTATGATCGTATTTACTTCATTTCCTTGAATGGCTTGATTATATCTCATACATAGAACCATTCCAATATGAAGAAACCCTGGTTTAATAAAAAATAAAAAAATTTACAACTCTTCCGTATACCTATCTACCTCCTGATTTGTATAATAGTAGATATGCCTTACTCGAATGTAGTGAAAGGTGTGGGTACTTACTTTTAGGACAATCCTGTGTACATTATTGTGTACTGGGTTTGGTTTAATAAAATATATATCTATACGGGTTGTGTAGTTTCGTGTGAGAGCAATAAATGGGTTTTTCTATCCCCTCATAATGTATAAAAATGATGTGGGACTCTTTTTCCTGGCAAAAGGGAAAGAGAGAGAGAGACAGTAATGAAAGAGCTGACAGTCAGATTTCACCGTGGGAGAAAATATTGGAGCAATTTCATTACGATATTAATATCAACGACAAGGAGTGAAGGAACAAACCTGTATAAAATATGTTGAATCAAATAGGTACGATAGAAACCATGCATGTACACTGTATATAGTGCACCTATATTTTTATTTTCATAAGGTACTTATTTTTTTATTTCTTTACTTGTAAGTGGAAATAGGATGACAACAGAAAATCCCATCATGTTCATTTTGGCATGCTTTTTTAATAAGCGAAATCGATTTCAAGGGTGATGCTAACGTTAGAAATTTCTCTAATGGCATTATATATAACTTAAGATGGAGTGTCAGTTGGTTGCTTGGAGCTTTATAGAAAGTACATTTTTTAGAATCTCTAGAATCTTATATTACTTTTTGTAAAAAAGGCAAAAGAAAGGCTTATGCACGCCTTTTATGCATCATTCAACATTCAACTCGTCAAAATTCTACGTGCAGTATTACCTTTAAAAATATATTAAATTTTGACTCCATTCATTATTACACTGTTTACCTTAAGGGTTAGGTAATAAATAACCAGTTCATCTTAGTATTCAATAATAAAATAAGCTACTCAATGCAAATTTTTCGTTTAAAAGTCTAATATTCATTCTTTAATGGCATGTAATTAAGTTTTTATGTAAGATTTATCTCTCTGGCTGCAAGACTGAATCTGCAAATATATTTAATCTATATAAAAGCTAGTTTTTCAATCGTTCTCGTTACCGTTTGTAATTTTCTTCATCGGTGAAAATATATTGTTGATCTTAAGTCAGTTCTATAAACTCTTCAATAATTTACTAACCTGCTGTAAAAATTTAGGTAATATCCTTAAATTCTTTAAGGAATTTTTGACTTCAATTTTTATACCTTCCTTCTGTATAAAATGTCCCTCTTTGTACATTATAATGAGATTTGAACAAAACAAAAATTACATCAGCTTCCCCTACTTCGCCCCTTACCAATGAAATGAAATCATCTTAAGAAATCTGAGAAACGTATTTTTTTCCAAAACCTTTTAAAACCCTTCACGATAAAAAAATATTCATTTTTACTTGAAAGGGGTTTATTTTTGCTTTTGTACTGATTTGAAATGAATATCCTTCCTGTTTGTTACAAACTGTGCGTCATGGAACTTTATATAAGAGTTGACATGAAGTCTCTAAAGCATATTTTGAGAGGTAGTAGAAATTAACCAGGAATATTCCTACACAACATTGCTCTCGTCTGAATACATGGGATAAACTAACTGTAGCACATCACCACACTATTAGCTGCTATTTACCAACGCAGCGGAAGAAGATTACACATACAATAAAGAAGATGATTATCAACCAGTAGTTCATAATGTGTAGAGTAATGATGGGCGTGGGTCTTATTCTTCGGCTTCCACATCAGTTTCAGATTAGATCAAGCTTACAGGACCACTCATAACATACGTAAGAGATGATGATATTCTGTTAAAGGTATTTTAAACATGTTGAATCTTAGAATATACAGTGTTTCCTCCTTTCTACTAAAGAATATTCAGAATGCCCTGGTTTAAGCTTGAATTCCGTTGAGTGCTACAAAACACTGCCTCATCTGTTGTGCTAAGATAAGGTAGACCATAATAGGTAGAAGATGTTATCAACATTTCCTTTCCGTCCTCCTGAGAATTTAATCTATTTATGTGTTCCTAAAATAACAGCAAACGAAGTTATACTCCAATCACCTTCTTTTCCTTGTCGTGCTCATCATTACATTAATAAATGTACAAGAATAATAATAATAAAGGCTCCCGGATGCATTGGGAAAACAGGGCAAATATATTTTATTTGATTCCGGAAGAATTTAATAATAAACAACATCCTTCCTTTTTAACCACCCTGGCTAAACCCGTTATTATTTAGCACCAAAGATGAGAGAGGAAGTTGACAAATCGAGGAAGTCATTACTGTCTACTTTCACTTAACCGTACAACCGCTCACTTTACACGGTAAACATTATCTTTCATGGACTAACCAAATTAAGCCCTAAAACATCACCAAATACCACCAAACAAACTACGATAAAATGTATAATTTTCATTACAATACTGTTTACAAGATTTAAACCATTTTTTTATAAATCTTCTACTCGGGTTTTATATGAGAGGTAGAACATAATTTTGTTTGTTCATTGGTTACAGGAACATAGTAAAGCCAGAAATTAGATAAGTTAAATTCTCTACTAGAACTATACTAGTCGCTATTTCGTATCCACACAAGTTCTCGTTGTTTTCTACCATTATTTCATTACACTTGCACACTTTCACCATACGAAGAAACAAGTCAGAATGACTTCTTACCAAAAGTTGTACATTTACTCTTCATGTATTACATGCATGCAATGCCACAAATACTAGAGGAATACGTACTCCTCTACTACCACTACTACCACCATCACCATCCGCATCCTTGTTAGATTCTTGGGCTGGGTCGTAATATCCTGTAGGAAACGAACTCAGCGGTAATTAGATTGATATCTCATTTTCATCGGGTTGCATTAGTGAAAGAGAGGAATATATGTGTGTAGGGAAAAAAACAAGTAAAATTCGTATAAATGCTTCGAGTGGAGTGTAGCTTGTTTGGAAACAGTATCCATGTTTAGGTACATCATGAGAGATGGGTAAAAGTCAGTCAAGTTTAAGTCAGTCAGGGCATTTGAAGATACTCCATACAGAGAGTCAGAATTTAGCTATAACATAACTACTTTTATCAATATATACTCTTACTTAACTGATATGATACCAAAGAAGAGAGATGAGTAAAGTAAAAGCAGCCGTCACATCCGCTGGCAACGCACAAATAAAATGCATTTAGTCCATTTACTTTCCCTTCCTTTTTCCCCATTTTCAAGATGAACAACTCTCTTGTTAAGACTCCTACAAGTTTATCTGACTTTTCCCATAGATTTTTTCTACAAAACTTGCCGTTTTTCTATTTTTCGTCATTTTAAGACTATAAATACTGACTGTATATAAAGAGGACTTGTTCTGTGTATCTGTATTATCATTGTATGATAGTTGTTTTGCCTACTGTTTTCAAAAATAAATATACATAAATGTACGGGTCGGGTCGGGTGCTTTTAGAAAGGGATAAAATCATCCCTGAGTACGAGAGACAGAAGCATTGTATCTACATGATTCTTGATACTTCAATACCATTGCTACATCTTATTACGTATACATACATAAACATGTAGTATCTATATGTGTATATTGCTTTGGTAATTTCATGCCATAAAGTGGCAACTGTAAGAAGTCAAAGTCAGAGTAATAGATAGCTGTTAGATATTCAGAGAAGAAGGAAAGAAAGAAAGAAGATGCAACTTTCTCTTTAAAAAATAGATGTATGAACATTTGAAGAAAAAAACGTATTCTCTTTCGCTGAATTTCTAACATTTCCTATCTTTTAGAGTAGGGATATCAGTAGCTTGTAAAAGTAACTTTGTGTATACGATGATCCTGATCTGTTTCTATTTGTTTCCATTTTGATGTTTTCTACTACTCCCATTCCAACTGCCATTTACCCTCGAACACCGCACGGGGCAAAAGAGAAAAATAAAAAATTGAAGTTTGCTTAAGTATAATCATCTCTGCTTGATCCATCATTTTGTTATGGGTAGCAATAGTAGACTAAGTATTTGGAATGGTATTATGAAACGAATACTTGTTTATAAATACTTGTATATTCCATATTAGAGTATTTTTTCAATACTACTATTGCTTCTTGTGTGTCTGTTTGTGTGTAAAAGATTCCATTCCCCTCTTCACCATTTACTTTTGACTTTGGATTTGTTTTCTTTTTCAGAAATCACCCTCTGCCTCTCCTTTAGCTTTCGCTCTTCCAATTTTACTTCACTCTGTGTAGTTTTTACACTAGCTTGGCATTTACTCTCGAGGTTTGAAATCGATGTAAATGTCATTACTCAATTTAAAACTGACAGACTCATCACCCTCTTAATGGAGTATGAACAGGCCTTTCAAGACCACTCAATTTCTTCTGTACTGTTTTCGAGATCTTCGTCTCCACTGCGGAGTAAATGTACGGAACGGTTCCTTCTTGGACAAAAAATCAAGAGCAAAACTGAGCTTGAGTTTGTAGTATTTTTTTAGGTGCTATTTGTTACTTACTGAGATTGAGATGACATCCTTTTAGTTAAAGTGAAAGCTTTACATGATTTTTGTTATCATGACGTGTTTTCTTGTAAGAAAAGTCGTACAACATGTTAGTTATTTATTCTCAAACTACTCAGCATAACTTGGGATATTTTTTGAAGTTTTACTGAATAAATTTAGAATATACTGTACGTATACTTAGATATAGAGCAGGTTGTTTTTTTAGTATAAATTCCAAAACTTGTTTTCTTTCAAATTTAAAAACAACAGCAACAATACACTTTCATATGAGGGATTTTTATGTTTATTCAACGCACCAAAGAGAAAGCACTCCATTTCCACATACTTCATCCATACGTGCTTTAGTTGACTATCGAAAATAGTTGTATTTTGTACCTAAGAAACTTTAACCAAAACTTTTGTCCTGTCTGATTGACCAACTTAATTACTAGCTTTTCCACGAAACATTGAACAAGAAGTATCGACTCTTAAGGGAAAACAAGCTGAAACGGCGAAGACAATTAATTGAATTATGAATTCTATTCACGGAGAATGTCTTGAGGATCCCTGAGTCCAATTAAAGCCGAGAGAAAAAAACGCTACTTCATTACAAATTCTTAACTAAGCAGGCAGAAACACAGACATGGGGTCAATTAGAGAGGTGGGGAACTTTTCTTTGCATTCAGTACTGACTAAATATCTTGTAATCCACTACGACACCACCACCACCTATCTCAGAACCCGTTTTTCTAACGTTTGATACAAAAACTCTTACCTAATTGAATCCTGCAGAATTACAATACGCAATCAACAAAAGTTAAAACGCTTTACAAATCTAGCGTAAAAGGATAAAAAATGTAAACTTAAACAAGAACTGTGCATAGGATATGAGATCCCGATTTTTTATACTACACAAAAAATTTACCTATCCTAGAAACTTCAAGAATAGGTAATGGTTTCGTAGATGTAGGTGTACTTAGGTAAAACAGAGATGAGAAAAGGACATGCAATATGCATGTGTGCAAATTAAAGGTTTCTTGGCGGAGTTTTACAATTCTAGTACAAAATAAAAAAAAGTTTCAACAAACTGCGTAGCTTTTAAGAGGTTTTAACTGTAACGCTTTTGCAGCTAAGCCCACTACGATGTGAAAAGAGGATTTCACTTGATCAAAAAAGACAGAAGGACTAAAGTAAAACTGAAGGAAAGAATTTTAAAATAGTAAATTGAACATGAAAAATTCCTTCTTACGCACTTTTACCCGATAAAAGTTTTCCCTTTAAGCGCTAGATTATACGCTGTAATCATAAGTTAATCTTGTGAAAGAAACGCTCAAAAGCTAAGTTTTATCTTTACAAGACAGCGAGTCTAAATTTACAAAGTTGAGAAAACAAACAGAATTGTAAAGTAACCTAAGGAAAATGGTTTCTTGATACTTTAATGCGTTTGAATTGTAGAGTGCTTCAGTAAAAACAACTACCTTGAGTAAACAGCGTTTTAGCCTACATTTACGCGTAAAATCATACAATATTCAGTAAAGCTTAATTTCATATTCTTAAGTCTAACTGGCAATCTTCAAGATTCTTAATACCTTTGCTTAGTGAAAAAACAAACTTTCCTATGAATTTGTGTTTTTAATACAGGTATTTTATTATGCAAAGGGAACGTCCCATGAGGAAAAAAGTGTGATTATTAGAGTTCTTGGTAAAGTTTCCACTTATCCCTTTGGCTTCTCTCATCACATCTAACACAATGTACGTAAAAACATAATTCCACGAATACTGCTGTGTATTAAAGCAATTCATATTACTATTTGGTAAAAGAATTCACTGTAGGCGAAAGATTACAAACAAATACATGATAATAGTTAATAGGAAAACGGAGCTAGGTAATTTATGGGGCATGCTGAGTCTTATTAGAAAGTTTCCAAGAGGCACAGAAAAAGCCTAAGGAGTAGAATAAGAAAGTGAAGGGATTGAATGGGATGGATTCAACGAGAGAAAAGCAAAGGACTCTTAAAGGGATATGTCAAGTGTGGGAAGAAAATTTTTCTGTCAAGGCTCAAGCTCAAGACGTGATTTCGATTTCTATGAGCAGCATCAAGATAGCGTTTTTAATTTCGTTTGAAAGTGACAATAAATTTTTGGATTTGAAAGCCTTCCAACCACAAGCCTTGTCTGATGCGATGCGATGGCTGGCAGCTTTTACCCTCCTAGAGGAGCACAACCACCACTGCCCTGCCTACAGATACCCTGGGATACACTTCGTTATGTTATTATTCTGCTTCTACCACTACCGATTTCACTTTTCTCTACTATTCCAATCTCTTCCGAAGAGTTCTCTCTTACTTTCTTTCCTTAACTTCACCAACGCGACTTGGTTAGGCTGGTTCGTTCATACTGGTGGTACTATTTGAGTTCTCATTCTTCTATCTTTTTATCCCAGTCAAAGTCATCTGACGTCTGTTGTAACATTGAGGGTACAGTTCTAGCAAACGGCAGTGATAGTTGTAGTAAGAGTCTGGATGTGGTGATAACATTTATTCAGATATACCCTTCCAAGTATATTCAGATTCTAATTCCATTTCCTATATTTAATGGAAAAATAGAAATTGGACAGACGTAGAAACGTTGAGGCTGAAGCACTAAAAAAGCTCATGTTGTATATCATGTAAGAGCGATGAATTTATTGTCCTTTGGTTACTCTGGCCCAAGAAAACTCAAGACATTGATGCTCATACATGTGTATAGCATAACCAACGCACTTTATAAATATCCCATGCTTACTTACTACCAGTTCAAAAAAGAAAGATAAAAGGAAGCAGAGTGTCCATGTGACGGTACGTGAACAGAACCAATTATACATTATCAAGAAGAAAATCACCACCATCGACTAACCGTCAACCCACCTCGTTCCATCTCTTTTCTCACCCAAGGATCTCCAATCCAATCAGTAAGACACCTCGAGAACAGACTTTATCCTTTGATGCTAAATCTAATTAGTGATCTGAGCCAAAATGCTACCAAAAGCTTAAAGTATAAAATATATATACCACGATACGATATTTGCACACACACACACACACACATACATATGAATTCAGTTCATAGCTTTTAGGACTGTGAAGCATCATGATGCAGGTATCCAACCTGTAAAAAAAGAAAATACTTCAAGTACAGACAGACCTTGGGATATTTTCCTTCATGGATACCTCAGTAATAGCAGAATATTTAAGTCTTCTTAAGATTATTGCTCAGCAGGTCCGTTTACACAAGTACATAGGGCTGAGCATACCTTTTAGTGTCAAATTTAGGTCAGGAGAGTCACCTTAAGTGGGTAATAATAAGAAAACAAAAGCCACGAGGTCTAATGACAAGAGTAGAAGTGCAAAATCAGATGAATATAATAAACGTTCAATGGAGCTAGAATAATTTCCAAGAATGAAATGAATACAATAGAACCTGATACCAGTATTAGATCCTATTGCAGCCCTATAGACCCAAAGTAGATCAAGCCAGTTGGGGTCCAGTTGCCAGCAGCTTTGTATCTTTAGTCTTGTGATGATGATACATAATAGATATTGCAGAATAATAGACGCAATATTAGACAAAAACCAGTAGTTGTACTATCTTGTACTGAAACAGTTGAAAAGGTCTAACATCAGAATAGAACAAGAACATTAAAGAAAGTAGGTAGTGTCTAGAGTGAAAGTGGAACTACTTAAACACAGTTTGTATGATAAATGTCTCAATCTTATTCCAAGTCGTTGGAGAGAACTCCCATGAAACCAAGAGTTTAAAAATAGCAATCAGAATTTATTTCTCGTGCATGCATGACTCTAATGAAGGGACACGGACGAAATGAATGAATATCTCGAATAACCATTAAACATAATGTACAAAATCTCAGGCTGAAAACCAGAAAGCCTTAACACAATACCAATGGTTACCACTACCACACTACCACCACCAGTGTAAGTCAGTTTTCTGGAAATCTCAACCAGTAGTGCTACTGCTACTACTAATACTTATTTTACTTCTACTTCTACTACTACCACTTACTTTACTGCTACTACTACTCACTACAATTGTGTACCACTCTCATTATGTACAATATCCTAAAAACTGAAGTCAACGAGTCAGCCAAATGAACTTGTTTTCTCTCCCATTTCGCACTCATTTCCATTTAGATTGCTCAACCCTCCCGTCTTTTACTAGCCCACCCGTGTCCCGACTGATAATGCACAGATAACCCTCTGAACCCTCATAGTCATTCTCTTACTACTCTAGTACATCACCCACTATTTCTATTGTATTTTATAAAATGATACTTTCATCCAAATCTGTGAAGATGAACTTACAACAAGCTTTCCCTTTGCAAGCACTTCAAGTGGCCACAGTACTTAAATGGAAAGAATATAAATAGTGCCACTACCACTACTAGTGTTTGTATCTATTCTATTTTACTTTAAAAGTCATGCTAGAAATTAGATAGCAAATGCAACAAGAAGGGCTACACTACTGTGAGCAGTTGAGTTGATACTTATTTGACTGTCCATTTCAAACCATAAAACATAACTAGAGTCAGAGAGCCTAGTAGTCTAGTACTATTACTATTACACCATTACCAAAATGAATTCATCAGGATTAGGAAGATGCCCTATCAAATGGATGGGAAGGAAGATGGAATGAATGAAACTGTTATTTCTTAATACAATGCATTACAAAGAGATAGGAATGAATTAACATTGTGCTCCGTTAAACTTGGGGCAGAAATGCCACGGATTTAAATTATGATACTTTTATGCGATTTTCAAGAAAGATAATAATAAATGTACCTAGGTATTACTATGCGAGTTCACAGTTGTGTAATACAATAAGAAGAAAATAATAATAATATTGGAATTTTCCCTACTACTACCACCATTCACTACTTTAACTTCTCTAGAGTTACTTTAAATAGAACTTTGAATAGATTTCTTTATTCTGTGGAATATATAACTAGAAGGATTTTCTACTCGAGATGACTGGGCTATTACACAAGTCCTGCAATACACTTGGCCATTCACACTAACAAATATTTCATTGTATTACTTCCCTTTACACTTTACACTGCATAATAATAATCATAACTTGTAGCTACAAGAAGAAATACTGGGAGTGAAGGGATATGTGTCACGATAGGGACTGACTGTTGGGATATGAAATAAGAATGTGATAAGGGCACTCTGTTATGGGAAAGAAGATCGAGGTTTTTGTCTTTTATTTTGTTTTCCCTTGTCCATACACCTAATCCTGTGTATACTTTACTTATCCTAGTAGTACAGTCTTACTTAATTTATGCAAAGAGAATTCTCGTTGTGTGTACTACATTATTGCTTTTTATGATTAACTCCTTTCCACTTTACTTTTCCTTGTCTTTCCTAATTCATATTCAAAAATGGAGTTATTCAAATGTCCCATGACTCTATTTGTTATGCCAAACCAGACAATAGTAATATTTCCGGAGGCAGCCCTGAAGAATCGAGTTACAACTTATGAAACAACCACTACAGACAGTAATCATATATACTGTTACAAACCAAAGGAGATTTGTTGCCTTGAGTATATATGTCACACTGTGGCTTTCTCTTTCTTTTCTCTTTTTCTGTGGTTTATTTTATTTTGACTCAAAATGCGGTCGGTAATTTGTTTCGGCAAGAAGAATCCAAAATAGAGATGTGCTTGTTCTTTTCTTTCACTCGTGTTGTAAAGTGTATGCTGGTAATAATATTATTATCCGAGATACAAATGATGACACTACAGTTCACAGTAATGATTATATCGCGCAATGAAATGGATGAAATAGGACAAGGAATTTTAGAAAAGAAGTCTAACGGATGCATAATAAAAATATGACTTTTTATCACCATTGTTCTAGCCACAGAGACAATATCAGTATCAGTATGAGTACAACAATGTCCTTAATTCGGTGACTATTTTTTGTCCACCCGGCGCTTTCATTCTATTATTTTTCCTTATATAGTCCCTAAAATACAATCCGTCTACAGGAACTTGGATGCTCACTTGGATCTTAACAGCATAATATGAAAATGCCTCAAATATAACAGCTAAACTAGAGAAGAAGACGCAGATTCTTAAAAAACGGGTTTTTTCTCCCTCGAGCCACAGAAAAAGCAGATAGAAGGGACATGAGGAAATCCTCTGTATTTTTCTCCAACAATAAATGTCTATATAAATGTGTGCAATATTTCATTTCGAAAAAGAAAACGATAGAAAAAGCAGCACATAGAGGATCTTATTTCTTAAAAGTAAAATTCCACTAGTACCCATGTCTTCTTGTAAGTATAGAATGTATCATACTTTGGAGTTGGACTCATGCATGTCCGCTGTCATTTTGTCTCTTGGATTTCTCGAGCAGCATGACAGTAAAAGCGTTTAGAAATCTGGATCTATCTAATATGTATGCTTTTGTACGATGTACTTGCCCCATCTTAAACCCATGACCATATCTGATGTGATAAGAATTTTGATCAACATGACTTCCAAAAAAAATTCTCAAAACTAGGTATAATAGATATGGTTAGAAACTCCAATTTCGTACATTTTTTTCAGGATTTGTGAGGTACTAGGAGATACTAGGGAGCTACAATCAGGTCGAGTCGTCCTACATGGTCAAACTCAAGTAACCGTCTTGACTTATGCTCAACAACGGACATCAGACCGGATCTTAACTTGTTCTTGGACCAAGTATCTACTCAGTGCAGATGAAGCCTCTAATGTAGCCAGGACAGAGTTTTGAAAACCTTCATTTATGTTACACAACACCCCACCAAGTCCCAGCCATCCTTTCCTGTAAAAGTATTTTTGGTCAAGTTATCCGAGTCATACATAACTTATCCTTTATTTTTCATTGAAAAACTAGAAAGTGATTTGTTGCAGATAATAATGCTTAGTTTTATTCAGAATAAGGGCACCAAGTTGTAAATGGCCACATGATGTTACCCCGTTCCCCAATATATCAGCATCTACACATTCTGCTCAAGGATTTGAGTTGCATCTTCCGCAATAAAAATGACGTATCACCGTTTTGCAAGAAAAAACACAAAAACTACTTTCGTGAAATACAAATCGGCAAAGTAGAAAAAGGTTCATATAACTTTCACCGAATTTGATTGAAAGTGCCATATATATCTCGTAACTCTTTTGTAATTCAGCAGGAGCAGTATTGACTTGAGTGTGAACCATAATAACATCCGGATAGAAAATCCCATAAGGTGAAACCACACACTGAAGCCCAAAAAATGTCAAAGTGGTTCCACATTATGTTTGGAAATGTCAATGTATATGTGGCTTGTTATCTGAACTCCTTGTGCACTTTTCCCTTCCATCTATGTACCAATAATACATCCCAGACATATCAAGAAGAATACTTATTCCTATTTGGACTACATTGGAAATGAATCCCTTGGCTATTCTCTTCTCTATTGGACAGATCGATTGGCTCAAAGGCAATTTTTCGTGGCAGAAATTGTTCCAAAATCATCCTGTCCATGAGTCTGTTAAAGAGAGTGGACTTTTGTCTGGAGAAAGACCAAAAGAACTGACGGGAGGAGGAATATCGTTTTTATCTAAGCTGACTGAAGAACCAACAAGAAAAAAAGGAATATCAAAGAAAAAAGACGATACAGAAAGTTGGCCAAAGTTCCCATGAAACAAGGTTGAGGGTATGAAAATCTTCTTGGAAACAGGAATGAACAACGTTTGAACTCCATACTAATAGTAACCAACAAGGAATATCTAGCACCTACACTATTCTTCTTTCCATTCTACTTTTTTATCACTTTTGTATTCCTCCTGTCTCGACGAGTGCATGTTAATATGCTAGTGTGTGCATGCTAGAGCTTTGTGTTTTTACCAGAAATGTGTTCAAGAGAGGAAGAGTGCTGGTGACTGGCAAAGTGAAAGTACTCATAGTGAAAGCACACGGCTGACCACTCCTGTCCACCCTGGTCTCATGCATAAAAGTCAAATCCATTGAAGATGACTCGAGTGGGCATAACATCACACACGTACACACAAACACAAAATGTACCTTTACAAAGGAATAATATGTGATAATAATGGAAAAAGTAGATTCGCGTAGGCGTTTTTCCTTTCTACTTTCACCCTGGCTCTTGCATGCTTCACAAATCTCACTACTTCTCTCACATAAGTCTATTTTGATGTATAATGTTTTTATTTATAGTTCCTCTCCTTTGTTCTCTTTGTTTAAGTTTCTATGCTAAGACGATATCTACTTTTTTACCATTTAATTGGACCTTAGCCGGATGTCTATCAATTCTAAAAGAGTGACAATTTTGATGGGAATTGTGTTCAGAGAGGGGGATATTGGGCGGTGTATAAGTTTGGGGGGGGGGCTGATGGTCATATAAAGATAAGAAATAGAGTTGGTCTGCCCTGATGAAATGGAAATTAAACACTCTAGAAACTAATATTAACTTGCTCATCACCTTTTTATCATGTTTTCCACATTTTTTGGGAGCTGAAATTACTGAAGTGAAGTTTTTTAACATATTAACGAATTCGTACTCTTCATTTTCAATGAGCTTTTTCCCTGACAATACCAGACATTAGAAATTAAACAAAAAACATCTAAAGTTTGAATGCACAAGTATCCAGCAAAGTTGACTTCAAAGAGTTTGACTTATTTTAAAATCCCTTAAGTCCGTAACATTAACTAGGAATACAAGCATACAAAAAGGTGTTTTATGTCCCTCTCAAATGTTGGTCTTGTATTCTAAGCATTGGCATTTGTTATCTATGAAAGGAATTCACTAAGGTACTACTCCAACTAAACACTACCAAGCTAAACTGCCTTCCCTCTAGGTACTAAAGAGTAGAAAGCAAGTTTCCAGTTTTCCAGCCTTCTGGTTGGAAAAAGGATGTTCAGGTTTGTTGAAAGTGACAAGGAGCGATCAGAGTTGGCACGAAGAAATAGTTTGGGGTCTACGAATGCCAAAAGAAGTCAAATGAATAAAGTGTTCATGCATGAAAACCAGGGTGAAAGCGCTTTGGCCCCTTACTACATCTCTACATGCATTGTTCCCTAACTTTGACCATTAACTTCATGGGTTATGAAGCGCTTGTGAAATATACACACAGTTTTATAATTTATTCATTCAATAAGTTTATCTCACCTAGAATTATGACTCAACCGCTTCATCAACTGTATACATTACGTATAAGTACTGAATCAGCAACAACATATACACAAACCTCATCAGCATTTACTACCATCACACATCATGGTCATGTGCGACCAGTCTGCATCATCATAGTATGAACTAAAATACTTCAAATGTTAAACTGCTTCTATTCTAGTACTAGTTTTACTTTTATGAAGACTATCCTCCATTTTACTCACTTATGGCCTGCAGCAGAACTTACCATTAATTTCCTAGCAGGAGCAATGAGATATTGCATTTCAGCCTAAACTATGCTCATGTCTTCGTATTACCAACAAAAAGCTCAGTGTTTTCACTAACAGCACATCAAATTCTTAATTGTAGCTTCATTTTCTCCCTAATAGTTAAATGGATCAGAACATCAGACTCAACCACTCTTATGTATGTGTGCACATGATAAAATAATGTTCTGTCTTACTTTAAAAGGTTTCAAGAAGTATTTACCCTGATGAATATATGATGATGAATAACCATGAATGAAAAAATTGGATGAAAAAGGCGCTAATGGTTTCATCCAGCCCGAAGGGAGCTCCTCGACCCATTTTGCATTTTTTACTTTAGAACCCTTTTCTCTCCTTATAGAAAAATAGGAGAAAAGAGGTAGCCCAAGTGTTAGAAAAGTACTAACACTTGAAAAGCATATAGCAATAACTAAATGAGTAATTTCAAAACTTTCTCCGTATTTCTTTCTTAATCATAATGCGTCGTGGCAGAGGGTAGAAAAAACGGCTTTCTCAACGATCAAGAAGGGAGAGTCAGAGTCCCTTATGTACGTACCTTTTACTAGTCACCACAGTAGTGAATGCAGTAGTAATGGTGGTAGCAAGCTGTACAGTAGTCATCTTTTATAATACTTTTTCATACAAACATAAAGATGCTGACGTCGTTAAGCTACCACCACTACTACTACTCTACTTGATACTATTCCATTTTGTCGACATCATCCATATCATCATTTGAAATCATAATATCATCTTCCTGCTTACTTATATCATACACATAATATAATACACAGGCTTGAGGACACCTTTTCTTCTTAGAGTATAAAAAAATAGAGCAGCAGTTTGAGTTTCAGAGCTATTACAAACTACCTTAAAAGAGACTGCATATTATTACTATACTGACAGGTCGAACGGCTGGGTTGTCCTATCATAGATGATGGCAGTTGGTAGTGATACTACTAGTAAGAATGGAAAGAGAGGCATAAAAGAATCCTCAACGGTATCATAATCGGACTAGATTGGTAAGGGAGAAGAGCCTAATTCTTAAGAAGAGGACTCTTCAGGGACAGATAACGATTTCTTCTCATTTCGAATACATTTTGCATTTACATATCCCCATCTTTTTAACGCACAATGCTTTCTCCAGAACACTCCCGATCTGTCGAGGGATTCCCATCCCTTCTTCCCTTCTCTCTGCAGGCACTCTGAATCTCTCTCACTTTCACTTTATCTCACAATCCACCACTACTGTATCTCTAAATTCTAGGTAACTTTGTGTACAAACATATGAAAATCACATAGAAAGCACACCTTATGAATTCTATAATGTCAGAGTACCTCTTGAGATGTGGTACTTCAGGTGTTGGTTGTGTACATAAAATAGCTAGGTAGATAAATTTGAATTTATATAATTTGCTAGAATACAGCCGTAGAATATGAGTAAAAGTAAAAAGAGACGTAGTTCCCTAACTACTTAAGTTGTTGGGATACATGAGTTGAGATGAGATGAGGATGAGGGGAGCAGTCAGTTATGTTATCTATTCCTCTTAACTCTTAACATTTGCTCCCTTTTCAAGATTTATTCTTAAGATCACTGGAGCATTCACCTTTTAACTGGAACTACTACTACTACAAGAATATACACTCGAGTCAACGAAGGAAGATGTGTGCATTGGAGGACATCACCAGATTTCGTATTATTGTTACTACTACAAGTATTATTATTATCATTGCTCATTTCCTAGGCATGGGTTGGGACTCAGTCATCCTTTTGTAATACTAATTATCATAGAACTGATCGCATTTTGGATTTCTTCCTCCTTGATATCTTCTCAAGCGTGGATATGACTAACAAGAGAGGAAAAAAAGTATGCAACAATTTCTCAGTATTCGTTACAATCAAAAAATAATAAAAAGATTTCTTAGACATTTCGTCTACCTGTTTGTCTTTCTTTTTCTTATTCTAGTAGTTCCTTAGATTATATTATTGTGTACAAAAATACATTTATTTTTCTTCGATCGATTTCCATCAAAGTTTTTTTTTAAGTGAAGAATCGAATAGTCTTAGGAGAAAGTGCCTAAATACTTGAGTTCATCTTCGTGTTCGTTCACTGAGCCACTAAACCTTTTTCATTGATCGAGATGAAACTACTAACGTTGTCTTTCAACTTATCTGAGAAAGTTAAAGGAGACAAAGGAGGACAGCTTATGGAATAAATAGAACAGACAAACTGCACAGAATTGTGTAACTGGGTAGGATAACGATAGAAGACTATCTTTCATATAGAGTAATATGTTAGTAAGGGCTCTTTTGTTGCAATTAGGTCAAATACCTTACTAACTTCTTTTATGATTTTTATCTAGTTTCTCTATTAGTCTGGAGAAGAGAATTGTTTTGCCTCGTATGAAATACACCATAAAGCAGAAATAGTGATAGATGTACGTATCACTTACCTTAAGAAGCTGATTATAGATCCGAACTGGAAACGGGCACAATGATGTCTCAAAAGTTAGCTTTGCGTCAACTCTTTTCCTCTTTTTGATGATTCTTTTCTCTAGTGGTAATACAAGGTCATCCATGTTCGCCGTCGTGGTAGTAGGGTTAATGTCAGGGGTAGGGGTGCTACTAGGGCTTGGGTTATCTTCCATACTTATAGAATTTTCCTGGTTCATAATGTTCAATTTTTTTTATTGTGGCACTTTACCTAGTTTATTTTGTCTTTTTTGTCCTTATAGGATTGCATAGATTTAGGTAGATTGAAGGCAAACTGAAATTTGTGTCTGGTAATTAATCGTTGTAACAAATTCGTTAATTTGCATTATTGTCAGGTAATTATGGACTTGGAATTTTTTGGCTTGTTCATCTTTCTTTCATTGCTGGAGGCGAATCTGCAAAGAAAAAATATGGTTGAGCTAATTTTTGGCAGATGTTTAGAAATTATGACTTGTCTTTGACAAAATTTAATTATTCATACTGGAGAGCGAAAAAAATGAATATGTAAGTTTCTTTTAAAAAAGAACACAGTTGATTAATATTAGAAAAACTGTACAGTAATTTAATAAAATATTTTTTTTGTTACATAAAGCTAAAAGCATATACCTTGCTACCTATAGCAAAGTAGGTCAATTTTTAACGTTATTCTGATACTTGATAATTTCATGTAAAGACTAATGACGTATCTTTGTGAAGAAGTTAAAGCTTTACATTTTCAAATTTTTTTGAATTGTAAACGTACAAAAATATAAAATATAACGTGTTTTCCTTTGTTAAGCATGGTTTAAACTTAAATTTCTTTCTGTAAACCATTTACAGTTTATCATAACATTAACTAAATAATTAAATGCGGTGTTTTTCTAAAGTTATAAACTTATATCTTTTAATAAAGAAGTACAGCATTTCCCACTTCCTATATGTTTCTTGAACTACTTTGCTTCAATAATATATAAAAACATCTACCGTTTGCATAGACAAGTTTAAGTATTCAAGACGACATTGCATCACAATTCAAATATGAAATTAGGCAATGTAACCGGCAAATGGAGAAAATCAACATAAGGATCTCTGAGAAATCCTTTATCTAGGAGATGTTGAACCTATCTAAACTCAGAATAAATAATATTTATAGACGATTCCCAATGCATAATACCCAAATGAACTTTCTTGTCGGTGAAATGAGAAGATATATAATGCTGAGTGAGTAGATAAGTAGAGTTGGAGAGATATGCCGTAAATCAGACAGAGGATTGAAGAGTGAAACTGAAATACAAGTACTAAAGTTAATAGTAAAACGACTGCTTATAACATTCAACTCCTACTTGCAATTCAGCCAACGTTTGATGGTACTTTTCTATGGAAAACTTCGATCATTTAAAGTTCTAACGACATGCATCGCACATCAATTAAATTCATCAGACGGGATCACCTCAAGTTTGAGGTTTTGCTTTGAAAAGACCATCCCAGTTCTAACTCTCGTCCCTTTAAAATTTCCTTTTCTTGCTTATTCCTCTTCTTGAATTCTTATTGCATACTTAAGAAGAAGGAATCCTTCCTCGTTTCAAGCAAGCTTTACTTCACTCCTATTAGCTAGGTTCGTAGAAAACTTCATAAAATAAATGGTAATGATATTATTGGGATTTGTAAGCTGAGGTGTATACCAACATACATGAGCTACGTTGTATTGTAAAGGGCAAAGGGAAAGTTGAAAGTACTTGGTTGCTAACATTTTCCTACTAGTTATCAGCATGTAGGACAGGGACATTTATAGCCTCATTTTATAGACTTTCCTGTGGCATCTTAAGGCAACATATTTTAAAATGTTTACAAAGGTGATTGAACATCCAGTAGTCAAGAGTTCGTAGCTTAGTGACATGAAATAATGATAGCAAACTCAAGCAAGGGTATTGTCACAGTAAGTTAATACTTCTATGGTATATATTGACTAGATTTTATACCACCAATAACATGTTTTGAACGAAAAATCATCTATCTTTTAGTAGTAGGAGTAATAGTGGTAGTTTTAGTTATAAAAACACAACTACCAACATTCTAGTGAGATCTCAATCAATCGAATGACTTTCTCCTGACTTTTAGATCCATACAGGTGCATACTATGAATAAGATAGAGAGATGGATGACATGGATACGAGGTTATGAGGCTGAGTCAGCGAAAATATTTTTGAAAGAAAAAAAGCTACCAACACCACCACTACTACTACAGAATTCTTCTGCTACTTACTTACTTTACGATGTATTTTATGCTCTTTACCAATGTTACTATTGACTATATGAAAAGTATTATGTCCACAATGTTTCACAACTTATGTGCATTTCGTATAATGTGCGTGTAAGTGTGCATAAATCTCCACTTGAAACTGATGCGTTTGTAGAATTTGGCAGAATGAACTTCTCCATAAAGAACTAACTGTACTCCTTGGGGGATTCTATGAACTTTCTCTTCTTCGTCGTTCCTCTACCACCACAACTACTTCAGATACCATTCCATCGACAACGAAATACGAAGCATTGTGATGTTATAGCTTAAATCTGCCCAGAGGAATTGCTATTGCCTGTCCTAAAGGCTGAAAAGCCCTGCACTCATTCCATCCGTCTATTTGCTGGATCATTACTACTACTACTGCTGATCTGAAGCTATTATCTAAGGAAAGTAAAAACTTACCAAGATTCTTACTTGTAGGGGATGTGAATGATGATGATTATGCTACTGCCTACTGACCAGTTGGCCAGTTTGTAAAAAATCTTCTGAAACTGTTCACTTTCACAGTCAACTTATAGTTACAGGCCTGTCTTCCGTTAAGAAAAGTAAAAGTACTATTCACTGCTCAGAAGTTTTGATGACTTTTATGTCAAGAATAGTTTTTCAAACACAAGATAATCATTTTAGCTTAGCAAATAGATAAAATACTCGAATCTCTAGTTAGCTATTATATTCATGACATGGACTTTTTTGCTTAAATGTACCCAAGAGATATGATAGGGTTATTCCTTCAAGGTATGATGTATCTTAGAGAAAACTGTATTAAGAACAAGTAGTTTTTGAAGCATCAAGAGCCATCTGAAAATACTAGTGACTGGTTCTTCTTCCTATCTACATATATTAGCTAGATATTTGCTTGAATGCTTTTATTTTATGCCCAAGGGAAAGATAGGCAAATTAAATCATGTGCTTTGTGCACTTATCTTTACAGCCTGAAAACTTAGCATACATTGAAGGCATTAAATCAAATACACAGTATCAGAAAAAAACTTTATGAAAAGAAACTTACTGTACGAAAGAAATATTTTTTTCAAAAATTGGTTAAAAGATACTTTTCAAAACCAAAATTATCTCAAATATATTTCTTCTCTTTCAAAATACAAGATGGGTATTTTTTAAGGCAGAAACTTAACAAGAAAGAATCCTTACTCACAAGAACTTTTTCGTTTTGGAAGGACTCAACCAATAAGAATGTTGTACTACAAGTCCAAATAAATATTTTAAACTTTAGACGTGTACTTGCAATAAAAGTCGGAAACAATTAAAATTATCTGTATTGAAATCTAATGTATTTTAGAGTGAAAATATATGATAATAATAATCATTCGGATCGACAATTATACCTTTCGAATAGGAGGAAATGAAATGCTTTCATGCACAAAATGCAATGCTCGAGGTTGCTGTAACCCTAGACAAAGCATAATCTCCTTCAACCGTGGACCATGTACACCAGTGTCATTATATTATTCTACACTGAATAGAATGGAAAAAATAAAAGTCAAGTGGTTTTAGTTGAATCGAAAAATAGAATCAAGGAAAGGGTGGCTGATTTTTTTTTCTTTTTTTTTTCGAGCATGCAATTAAAGATACAATAATGGGAGGAAGGATTGGATTGAAATTCTCCAGGTTCAAGAAATCTCTTTTATTCGTTCATAGTGCACTACTATCATAGGGCACAAGTGGAGTCTAGATGAGACAACAGAAGTCATTTCAACTCGAAGATTTTCATTTATCCTTGGAATGGTTCATTCCATAAACCCAAATTGGAAAGGAAAGAGGCAAATAATGGCATTAGGAACAATAAAAATTGTATGCAAAGACGATTTCTTATCCTATTCTCTTATTGCATTATGATTATTTCATCATGCATGCATGCTATCAACTCAATACACAATATGATCATTCTACTTACAGTATCAACTCATTTTTAGCTACATTAGGTCTGTTGAAAATGTAGGAAAATACTAAATGCTTGAGAAAAGGCTGCTAAAAAGTACTATGGTTTCTGAAAATGAATTTAAACACTTCACACTTTTTTTATTCACGTCTATTTCTCTCTTCACAAGCAAATGTTCTGTAGCCATACTTTTTAATGAATTCTTTCTACATTTATAGTTGATCAGCTTATATATTCTGATTATCAGTAAATTCCATTCTCAACTCAATTTGTCGAACTAAATCTTATTTATAACCAATAATCTTAATTCATCTATATGTCTAAATTGGGAATTACGACTACACGTCTCTAAGTAAATTACATATCTAACAATTAGATCTTGAGACTTAGACTTGTATATCTGTTGAGACTTGTATATCTGTTGTTATGTATTATTACATATATATATTTTCACTTCTCTCATTCTAAGGCTAAAATACTAACTAAAACCAATCTTGAGACATCTCTTCTCATCATATTTCCACTAATTCGATATTCCTTTGGGATTGTAAAACGTAAGATCCAGATTACTGTTTGCCAGTTCTTTTACTAACCAAAGAGATAATTCCCTGATGGGAGAGGCTCAAGCTTTGCCTGGCTGGCTAACTTGAATCGGGTCAAGAAAGATGAAACTACATAGATACTTACTGCTCACAGTCCACAATCTGTAAAAGAGAGAGAACAGACAGAATTTCTTTGGTTGCAATTTACAAAATTATATTGCCTATGAAATCAATGATATAAAACTAATTTCCTTTCACTCTGTATTAAATTCACCACTTTCATAGAACCATGAACTTATTTAGAATTGATCCCAGAATGTAAAAAACATTACATTCAAAAGATAATTCATCATTTTTGTCCTTCCAAAATAATGTTAATCTCCTTAAGACAGTCTTTTTGAGGTTACATCGAAATATTCAAAACTTGTATTTAATTTCAGTCTGTTGAACAAACAAGGTCAATTTAGTTTGATTCACTTAAAAATTATTTACTGGATTTATAGGCACATGAATGTTCTTTTAATGATAAAACTTATTTTTGCAATCTTTCTTAAAATTAAATTGTGAGTTCTTTGATGTAGCAAATTGATAACCATTAATGCCCTGAATTTGCATTTCTCTTTGCCTGCTTTATATTACAACGAGATAATTTGTCAATGACTACAAGTAATTAATATTAAAATGTGAGCAGTATTAATTACACCTACATTTTTTGTTTGATGCATCTTCATACTCTCATGCCCATGTGTTGTAAAATCCCTCAAGAAGGAAAAAGACATTGTAAGAATTAAATTAAATTAAATTTGGATATTCTGCAAAAGTAGAATACAATGTGATCATAGCGATGCCTATTAAAAATGTATTTATAAAACTAAAGTATCAAGGCTTTTAATTATTTGTCAGCGATGTCGTTCATCACATACAATATGAAAAGACTTTCATTCCATTTTAATTCAAATCATTTTAGCGTAAACAGCTTGATTATGATCCAACGAACGAGCCACTTGTTTCCATTATCTAGATTCAATAATACATATTAAGGCGTTCTAATTGACTTGAATAGGCCACTTAAGCAAGCTTCGCTAGATCAATGTCTACTCCAGAGTAGACTAAAAGGCTTTAGTACTAGGTACTTTGTCTTGAGGTACCTATTCTATAAAGTAACAAAAACGTTCTCTGGCAAACGCTACTCTGAAAGCACTAGATAAGCCTTTCTCTCATAAAATTGGCTCTGGATGGCTGTCTGATTAAACTTAACTTACTACTACAATGCAATCCTCTCCCCTCTCTCTCTCTCTCTCTCTCTCTTATTCATCCAACAGTATTTCCATCCACTATCTTTTGCTATTTCAATTATTGCATTATTATTATTATACTAAAATTTACTATCAGTCTTACGTTGCTTGTACAGTCTAAAGGGTTAAGTTCCTAAGCTAAAAGGGTAAAAATTAAGACTGACTCAATGCATCCGGTTGCCGTTAATTCCGATTAAAGGCTTTACAGGATATATCACACTATGTATGTACTTCAACACTGATTGAGTATGTTTACCTAAAGATAAGTAAACTGAGAAATGTCGAATATTTTAAAAAGTTATTCAGTTAGATGTCTTTCTCCTAATTATGTAGGTTGGCATGTACCTGGGGATACAAAAACAATGCTAAAAATGTAAAAGCGAATTATTTCCATTCTCTTGTACCACATTTTATTACTGGTATAAAAGGTGAGTAAAAATAAGTAGAATATCTTCCTTTCACTTGTACCTGTAAACTTATTTTTGACCTTAGTGTTAAGATTTCTTGGAATTTGAGTAGGCATGTTTTTCATCTCCTCATGCGTCTCACATTTCCTGTAAACAAATTCATCTTATTTGTTTGATGAGAGAAATCCTTTTTTGAGAAAAACACATTATAAAATCATATTTACTAGTCACATTTCTGCCAAGTGTGTATTGAAATAACAGTTTTGTGTAAATACCAAAAATACTTGTAGCCTACATATTTCATTCAAAGGCAAAAACATAATAGAATTTTCTACATACTATGCCAAGAACCAACTGCGAATAAAAGCTTAGGTAAATAAATCTTCGCATTAAGCTAACATCAAAGGAGCCATTCCTAACATATTTTACCATTCGTATGGAAACCCAAAGGCATAATGAGGTCGGAATCGGATTATTATTCAGTAAAGATAAGCTCTTTTAATTATTAGGCACTATATTTTATCATAGAAATGTTTTATCATGAATAACTTTTTTGACATTACTTAGTTTTAATCTTATTACGTGTACTACGCAAAATAATCCTATGCAACTGCGCGACTAAAAAGGAATTCATTAAAGGAACGCCTGCCTGCCTTTGATTCTCCTTTAAAGTTCTGAAAATTATTTTTGAGAAATGCCAGCATTTATAATATAAAAGGGCTCCACACTTTTACTTTACATAAAACATAATGATGAATTGAAAGAAAACTTTTCGATCGAAAGAAGTCATACACTGGTTATCATTACAAGCAGCAACCACAGTAATATTGAGTTTCTTTCCCTAGAATAGTGAATAGAAGCGTGATGTGAAAGATGATGATTATGGCAAAGTGTTAGCAAAGTTGGCGTTGGTCGGAAGATATACACGTATACAAAGTAAGTCCCGTTGGTATATACAAACCGTAAAATTTTGCGAATTAAAAGGAGCACATCGTGCATGACTTTTTGGGTTGTAAAAACCAGGACAGAAAATTAATGTCTGACAAGTGCTGTGGCAAGTTACTGTACCTGTATGGAATTAAATTTTCTTCCGTTCTTAGTTGTACCGATAGGCGGTAAGTGGTAGCATAAAAAATGGACATAAAACGTGTGGCTGTATAGACTTGGATAGAAATATTATGCTCTGTATTAGGAAAAACGTACAAATAGAATATATAGTGAAAGTAAGTAGAAAGTCACCATCTATGTGGCAGGCGGTGGTAGTGGCTGATGCTGGTTTTGGCTAAGGAGAAAGCCTTGCCTGAAATATTAGTTGGAGTGGTTGGCGGATCTTAATCGGCTCAAGAAACTAATTTAAGTTAATGACGGTCCAACAGGGAATTGTCGTCGCTCAGTAATTCAGAGTATCGTTTCTCATTCTCAACTTCTTTTGCCCGCTTACGACTTCAAATAATTTTATTGTTTGACTCTACTACCAACATCCACGTCAACCTTACTTCTAAATTACTTAAGAATATTATATTATACGGAAAAACCTCGAGGAGAACCGGCTATATAATAATTTACAGAATTCATTTGTCACAACAAAACGAATTCTTACTTTTCTTACCTGTCTCTCTTTATTTATTTCTAATTATAAAAGTAAAAAAAATCGGTGTGACCTTGACAGAAATTTTTAATTTATTTGGTTCCTGAGTATGAAATCTTCTGAATTCTGAATCCCAAGTCAGCGAAGTAGAAATATCCAGTTGGAGGAATTTTTTAAGCCCAATCGCACAATTTCTTTAAACTATTATGAATCACAAAATCATCGTCATACTTTCGTTGATTATAGCAATTCCATTGAGATAAGTTAAAATAAAAAAATTTTCGTATTGAAACAAAACGTTTCATTTTTAGACGGCAAATTTACCTCTTGACTATTGACTGAAACTGTAATAAAGTGAAGTTCTTCCGATACCCTCAAAAACTTTTTCCTTGTGCCCTGTAGTATTATGACTTAGAGTCGTTAGGCAAACTGAAAAGAGTTTGAGTCATAAGTACATAGGCATATATAAAAGACATGCAACTATTAGTCAGCATCCGTCCATTAATGCATTTGAAAGGGAAGTCCAGAAAAAAAATCCAAAGAAAAGAACAAATCGGTCTTCTCAATCTTATTCCTTATCAACCTTGTTAGCTCAAACTAAAATTCGATGTTAGACTACTTACGTACAAAGGTAGGACCACTACTGCTACTATTCTACGTAATAGACATTGCAAAGTCAATAGAAGGAAGTCAGAAAAAGTAGTGAAAGGATGAAGAGAGGGAAAGAGAGATATCCCAAGGGATTTAGCATATCCATATCAGTTGAACAGTTTTACAAAGATTGGCTGAAACGATACGTTCCAGTGAGCAGATGCACGATTTCATTTCATACCGTAATATTACATTATATGGATCAAAATCAAAAGTATCTTCCCTGTATGTGAAACTAGTAGCAAATATTGTACTAAAACCACAGTCTTTTTTTAGATTGGTCAGAGCGGAAGTTATCACTATCCGTATCTCCAAAATGTTGGTTAGACTAGAAAGAGAGACGGACGTAGATTTTACCTAGATTGGAAGCTAAGCTAAGGCTCTAAAGCCAAGATAGTGATTTCGTACATATATTGTACTATCAGTAAAAGAGAAACGAAGGAAATGCCCAGACTCAAACAAATGACTTAACGGACCAATGATTAATTGATCCACCTCTGATACTGCCCCTATGGAATCACCAGACATTACTCTTCACTTTCACCCTATCGGGCTATTTCACCCTTAATAATCCACAATGCTACCACACACTCACCCACAATTTCATATCACATCACATCACCACAGTATAAAGTCTCCTAGCAGG
Source organism: Isotoma decorata (assembly GCA_034698605.1). NCBI lineage: Eukaryota > Metazoa > Arthropoda > Collembola > Entomobryomorpha > Isotomidae > Isotoma > Isotoma decorata. The sequence goes on from JAQGBU010000115.1 coordinate 27,190, forward strand.
TTTATACTGAAACAACTTAAACTATATAATAAAACCTATAATTCCAAGTATTTACTTATTTTTATCTGTTAATACGTTGACCCATTAAGACTTTTCCATTACCACAAGAAATCTCTTCACAACATAGAGCATACAAAATTAAAAGCTGATTTCGTACACTTACTCGAAATAATTATTCCTTTTATAGGTTTAGCGAGATGTAAAAACTACCCTTAAATTAATGAATGTCGCATCGAATGATATTACCTTATAGTAAACTTATAATGTTCATTTAAAAAGATAATTGGCATTAAAATCTTCAGTGCCCTATTAGTCATTTCCATTGGTTGGAAAGCCATTGGTTGAGTACTTAAGCCTTCGTGTGCACCATTTTCCTTAATACTTAAAATATACTCTCCCTAAATACGGACTATTAAAAAAGACGTAAGTAACTTGTTTAAGAGTCTTGGAGATTGATGATGGTTTCCAGAAAGAGCAAGTGTTGTCCATTTTACCTATACCCTGTTAGTTAGGCAGATACAACTACATTCTTTCATTTAATACTTATACACTTAAATGGCAAAAACTGGCCAAAAGGGAGAAAGTAACTCTGTCGGAACCAAAGTCCAAGTCAGCCATTAATCCTCTAGAGACTTTTAGATTCTTCTTTACCTCCAATTGGAAAACGATAAACACTTGCCCAACAACCCACCATAAACAGAGCCAGCTTCTTCAGCAATGGATAAATGGGCACTTTACTACTTACTCAACTTACTCTGCATTGCCATTGCCTTCTTATATTGATACTCGCACATAATATTATAGGTGTGCTTCTATTTAAGCCCGTTCTATGAAAGGGTAAAGTAAGAGGTCAAGCAAGGTACGACACACATGGTTTTGAAAGTTTGATTAGCAGTTTTATTTCGTATTTTGTCGTAATTTTGTAAAGAGGTTATAGACCCACCAAAGTTGCAGAAGCCTATCATTATTATCCCCATATATCCTAAAAAAGGAACTCAAAAAATCGAAAAAATGAAAAATATTACCTTTCTTAACCAATCCGATCCCAGATCGAAGTCTAATTAGGGGTCAGTTTTTGAAATTTTGAAAAATAAAAGTTGTTTTTGAATAATTGAAGAGTAATAAAAGACGTTACTGAATTGTTAAAACAGCCACTACCGAAATATGCGCCGTCGATGGTGGTACACTCCCACCTTCACGTTAAATATAGGTTCAAAAATTGATTTTAATTGATTTATTGATTGATCTGTGATTGATCAGAAGGTCAAAAAGACTTTTGAAAAATCTAATTTTGTTCATGGGATGAGTCCCTCTTTCCAATGGTATATCTGGTTCTGCAGTACAGTCAGCCGTGCGAAATTTCATAGCTGGATATACACATACATACACAAAGTGACAATTCGGTGATTTTATCTACCGTCCGATTACACATATAGATAAGAAAGAATGTGTGTTCTAAGACTTTCTGTGTATTTTATCACCCTAATTTTCCTTAAGGTGACTTCTTATATACCGTGAATTGCAAGGAGTCACTCTACAAACATCCTTTTTTGCCACGTCCATCTATCTGGTCATTTAAACTACTCCCTCACCGGTCACCGTTTTATTTCAATTTCTTTGAAAAAAAACCTACAACATATATTCTCCTTCCTTTGGCCAGTAAATTTACTATTTCTACCATCCAATTGCTGTAAAAAACATTTTGAGATGTACGACTTTGTCCTTTTCTGAAAATTCTCTTTCGCCATTTCCATTAGACTTAGACGAAAGACATCAACATTAAAATGAAACTGGTATAGAGAAAAAACAAATATAAAAGACAAATGAACAGTTTCTTTTTCAAATACTAAATAAATAGTCCACTGAAAAAAATGTTAAGTATAGTTCTAACGGTCTAGGAAAGCATTTCTTCCAACACCACACTGCATTTTTATTACCTGATGTACTCTCTACTGATACCATTTCACCTCCTACACATTTTCCAAAAGAATGGGGACTGGCATTAAAACATTCTACGGTTACCAAAGGTATTTCAAAGATATCAGTGAAAGGATCATTGGCATAATATCGTAAGCAGTAAGTAAGCATCATGGTAATTCGAGGCAGTTTGCCCTGTCCTCAAGTAAAGCCAAAAGGATTGGTTTTTTAGCCATTGGATGTGTTTGGCTTCGGGTGAAAGTCAACCTTCCCTTTGAATTCAGAGGCTGTATGCGATCTGTTATTTATTGTTGGGTCCTGCTATCTATCCCTATCACTTGTCTCCTTCAAACAACCCTACACCCGACCCTATCTACTTAAGTACGTTACTCACCTAGAGGAGAGAGTAATAATGTTAGGTAGTACACAGTGTACACACACCCTTTTTCCTATCCCTTGGAATAATACGTACCTACCTGCTCTTCAGCAGTTTAGTCACTTCTCTGATCCAAATTCTTCTTTCCGTCCATGGAAAACATTTCCCGTTAAAAAGCACTAAGAATTCATGGAGCTTCTTTATGGCTTACTAATATAAATTTACTGATACCCAAACGTTTACCGGCAGACTTTGATAGATGATTCCTCTCTTTTTAAATCGAATCCAATACGAATCTTCTACGAATTTTCCTTTCTCTCTCCTTCATCCTCACCTCACGACCTCCTCCTATCTTCGTCTTATTGTCTCTTTAATGTAAATGATTACAACATGCATTTCATTTCAGGACGAAGTGGTGTTACCTATATTTTTCTTGAATGTATTGAATTGCACCCTCCTTGAAGTTTCAGAAATTTCAAATGCTTCAAATAACGAATTATCTGAATCTCATTTTCTATGCATTCATGCTGGCAAACAAAGTCTATTTCGCTTTTTTATTTAATTCTGAACCTCTATTCGTCGAATGTGGTTCAAACTAATTATAATTTATAATCTAGAATCATGGAACTTTACGTTGATCTATTGGATGTCAAGCCAAAGTAAACAATATCTGACAGCTAATTTTCTTAAGTGGTACAATGATAAATATTTTTCTATTAAATTTATCTGAAAATTACACATGTGAATTTAAGTAAACGTAGAGCGTGTGTTATTTTGAGAAACTTACGTTTCTTATCTTACATCTAACATCTTGAAATAACAGTATAAATCTATTTAGATTTCAAACGAATTTCTGGGCTATAATTTAAAAAATAAAATTTCTAATTGAATCTTCTCAACTTTTTGTAAATTAATTAGCTAGTTAGCTGCAAGTTTTGCTAAAGTTTAAGATTTCTCAATTACGCAAGGAACCACTCGTACTCTTTTGCAGATAGACAATCCACTGAAAGATACCCTCACTTTCTTGTAGTACGTTTATATTTGACTGTATATCGTAGCAATTTCACTCAAGACAGAAATTGAGGAATCATCAATATCAATATTGCTACAGGATTCTAAAACTCCACCCATACTGCTCAAGTTAAATTAGTAAGATGAATAAATCCCTGAAGAAGTTTCTTTGAATTGGAACTAATATCAAAATTCAACACGGTAAATCAAATCAGAAGCTATCAGCAAAGTACAGATGACAAGGAGAGACTCTTACTTAAATCTTTATAGAAAGCCAAGAAAAGATTCAGAAGTGAGTTGAATCTCAAGTCTCAATTCAGCCTTACTCAACTTAACGTAAATGCATTTATATATACTATCATAATATAGTCTAGGAATAGGCAAATTCAGGAGGTGAAGCGTTAATGAAAATGAAATCAACGTGAAATGGAAATGAAGTATTAGGCTGAAAACTATCACACATTTTCAGGAAGATGAAAACTTTTCTACAGGTAGGTAACTTTCAATGGGATCTAAAATCTTTCCCAAGTGTCACAGTATTAATGACGTGATTAAAGTTGTCAAGAAACAGTTCCTCCACTCCACCACCACCACATACGGAGAAAAGCAAGTTCAACACATAGGGAAGTCAGAAAGTCACCACTGCCACCCTCTCAAACATACCTACATGATCCAAAGCAATGCTACCTCTTCTTCCTCTGGCTTCCTGACTTTTCCCAGCTCTTTTGATTCTAAAAATATTCTAAGGAAGTAGTGCTAAGAAAGTGTTAGTGAAACGGGTTGCGGCTTGGCTTTAGGTCTCCTTAGCTATGCCAGTCCCCATCATACAAAACCACCACCACTTTCACCACCACCTACTACAAAATTCTTAAATATGATTTCACGAGGGACTCAGCTCCAACGTATTTCTTTTCTCCTCTTTGCATTTTTATTTCATCTCAAAAGAAGTTACTGCGTCACATATACTACTTTCACAAGATACTCTTCCTCCGTACTTATTATCCAGGAGGGAGAATGGAGAAAGCTGGTTCAAACAGCATAAGATTACCTTAGGTTTGTGGAGAGTTTTATGCGTATGATATAAAAAGTTGACGGTTTATATTTTAACTTTTTCTACTTTAATATCTCCCTTCTCATTTACATTTGTCGGGCTCCCACAGTAGTTACTACCCCCATGTGTACTCTGTGTTCCTTCCACTTTGAACTGATTTGTGCTCTTTTTCACACAAAAGTATAATTATTAGTTTTGTTCAAGGCCCACTAGAGAAATAACGAAAGAACATGCAAATCTACATGTCAGAGTTTTCCTTTTTTACTTTAATCAGCTCAGGATAAACCTTAGTTAAAATGGAGAAGTAATGAACTTAGCATTTTAATGGTTCATAGTTCATAGTGTACTTTCATGTCTAAGCGTTCGCATTTTTCAAATTAATGAACCACTTGAATTTTAACTTGTTCAGAAGTTTCACTCCACAAACTACTGTCGACCCTTGGAAAATAATATGCAAACTTTTTATGAAAATTTTCATAAAGAGTATAAGAAGTAGTTGTAATGCGGTGGTAGTGTCAAAGTGGTAGCCGTCAACTCAATGAGGTTTCTTGTTCTTTTAAAAGCAGACAAAATTTTGCTTAGGGATTTGGATTTACATTCGTATAAGATAAAGGGATAGCATTTCCGTTGCCAAAGGTGCTAAAGGCTTTATTCTCATCAATCAACCACTTTTTTTTCTTCCAACTCTCTTAATACACAGGATTATAAAAACGTAGAAGGCAAAGGGTGTCTTTGTTAATGTGCAAGCACTATACTGTCATTTGTTAGTAGTGGTGGTGGTAGTGTAAATGCAAAAGTAAAAGCGAGGATGAAAGTGATGAGCGAGAGACTGGGAACTTTGACTATGACAAAAGGTTTATTCATTCACTTTCGTCATGGCTCATCACATCAGTGGGATCTACCTCAATGGATGATGATGGTGGTGATGGTGGAAGTAGGGGTTGTTCGTCGTGGTGGTAGTTTAATGCTTACGTTGAAATTGCATAAGTAGTGGTATCCACTATCCATGACATATAATACTGTGAAGCTTTTAGAAAAATTATAAGAGTTCCTAAAGGTTTTTCTGCAAGTTCTCAGCATTCTATTCGTCAAGACGAGCTTTTAGAAGGCTTTCATAAAACTAATTACATATCATATTTCCCATTTCATTTCAGGCTAGTTCATCTGGGTTCTTTTCCCTTACTTTTGTACCACTACCTCCAATGTCTCTTTTATGTAACCTGTTTATACAGTCGTCGCATACATACTACCAGGGTTCTCAATTCAAAGGTGTATTACATCCTGACTCTTGATAATGTTTCTTTTCACCAACTTCAATATGATATTACTAAACTTCAATCTTTGACTGATGTACGGAATGTGTATTAGTTTACAGGATAAGTGCAAGTAGCTAATAATTTCATATTTAAGGTTTCATTAAGTTTTGAATGGAAACCATGTAGTCCCATGGCTTTTGATATCTTTGGTTAATTATGAGTTAATATCAGTGTACAAAACTAATAACTTAATAAAACTAACACACTCACTGCATGCATACGTTAGATATTTTATTTGAAAATACTTTGTTTGTACGTTCGGAAAGCGTTTACTCGTAGCATATAAAATAAAGGCTGTCGTTCGTAATAAACTACCAATGCTTAGGGAAGTAATCAGACTGTTGTAACAGAATCTGTTTTTTATCCTGCCGATCAACTCAATCATAAAATATCTTACTAGAACATAAGTAACTCGTCCATTTTTCTTGAAATCAGTTGACCATGAAAAATTACTTGTCCCGTTTCGGAGTTTTTTTTATTGTTTTATTAATAGATCACACAAACATCCAAACATCGGGAAAACTGATAAGGTAGTTTGGGGTTGGATATAGTGTGTCCCTTTCACATCTTTTGATTTACTTGTTAGTGGTGGGCAACCAAAATCGGCTCAGTACTCTAAAATTCAGGCTGCCGAGTAGGGCTTTGACTGCTATGCTAACTAAGCTACCAACAATACCCACAAACATTAATGATGTTTGTATTTTTTATCAAAATTTTGATCGTGTATTGTTGAAACGTGCCATGTGCTTTAATTTAAACGCTGTAATGCGATGATATAGTGGAGAATGCTTATTGAGGTTAATATTTATTTTCAAATATATAACGTATGAATACTTGACTGCGATTATTCCAATCATAGGACAATTAAATAATACATTTACACCACATCTGTTCTAAAATAATACTGTCAATCCATCACTAGTAAAACACCATTACTTTCTGATATTCTCAACGCTTTTGGAGGGCACATGCTGTCATAAGTAAGATCTGAGAATCTATTTGGAATGTATGTAATATATATATAGGAAAGTCAATTCAGTTTTGATTTCCAAGTCCTAGTATAGCTAAAGGAGTGTCAATAAAGCATGGTGTCCTGACCACACTACTCAAGTTTAATGTTGAAAGGCAATAGAGATTCAAGTAATAATAACCCCAAGAACGTACATAAAATCCCCTATAAAATGATCAGGAACCCGCTAAAAGCGATTAAATCCGTCAATAACATGAGGAAAGCATTTGAGGAGCTTAAGTCAGTTATGTGATTTCCGTTTTGAGTCTGATTTATTGCCTATTTACTGTCAGTCCGGCTGGATATGTCAGTTTGTTTGCTCAGACTTTAGAAACCACTAAACTACCTCTTATTCCTTCTACAATTTCCTATTATATTCCAATAGGCATGGTATAAAATGATACGCTCTGTCTTGTAGACTCTTTTTGTAACAACTTATTAGTTTACTAAACTAATATCAAAGATATCCCCAATGCTATGCTTTGATACTTCATTCCATAACTGCTTTTCCTTTTTTGCAATAGTCCAGGAAATCATTTTCATGCTTGAGAAACGTGGAGAAATTATTAACTCAACTGATGACTTCGACTCCTGCAGAGGATCTGCCAATATTTACTGTTTGACGTTATCGTGCTCATGTGAAGGAACCAGCTTTAACGGGTGTGTATAAAGTTTTGATTGGAAAATTTCTTCTTGAGAGTTGAGTTGACAGAGTTAAATGTACCTCGTCCTATCAATAAAATAAGAAGCCACTTTTCTCTCAACTTGACTTGAACCAATTTTTTTCTAACAAGCCCATTTATAATATTATTGTTATCGACGGGAAGAGATGGAAGGATGAATATATGTTTCCTTTCTGATAAGCTTCGTTTACTTTTCAGTCATGTACACGTACCACCAAAGCTACTTACTGAAACAACGAGTAAACAAGTACTGAACGTAGCTACTACTACTACATAACTATTATTATTGTGGTAGTCCATCAACGAACATCTTATATATATAGATACTATTTACACCCAAATAGAAATAGCTAAGAAATAGGCCAGAAGACCCTTTAAATTAGACGGGATAGAAGGTTTTTTAGTGGAGAAAGTGAACTCATACGCCTTAGTATGTTTCGATACCCTTATGTAACAATACAGAATTTAGAGTAAGGGAATTGCACAGAATGAAAAAAGAGAAAAAACGGGAGACCGATATTCAATTTCGAACAAATGATGTAGAAAGCATTCTTTCCAAACAATAAGTTTTCATTTCCCCTGCACTCATTTCTCATTTGCTACTTTACCAATTTCAATTTTCTTCTACAACCGATTCAACTCTCTCTAGTAAAAGAGAGAGACGCAAAAACCCATAGGGATGGGGACCAGATGCACCCTTGTGACTGTGTATTCACCTTGCGTAGAAGTACTATACATCTTAGAGAACGGAAATAGGATGTATTTTATGTCCTTGTGTCATTTGTGTGTACATATCACTGTGTATTTACTATCTTTTCTCTTACTGTCGAATTCTTACTCGCGGTAAGAAATCTAAGGAGGTTTAGTGCAGATTTAAATGCAATAAAACGTCCCCATTAAGAGAAAAGTTGTAAAAACATAGTAGAGTGGAGTCAATTTCGATTGATTACACTGAAATAATGGGCTACTACTTCTCAAAGTGAACAAAGTCCCAGTCTGCGGTACATACCTATACGCATTCCTTCTGCATTCTTTCTAGATTTATACACCTACTAAGACTAAGAAGAAGAATATTGTATGCACATTCTATTTTTGCTACCGCATGCATATGGTGAAAGCTGTATGGTAAACCATGAAAAGCTTATAAAAATATCTCTTTCCCATGCTACTCACCCACCGAGATCACTATTCCAACTATTATTTAGGTACAAATAATGCCCTCTGCTTGTTTTTGAACCTGCTTTCACTCCACTTTCACTCCGCATGGAATTCAATTTCCTAACCTATGGGTTACAAGGCACGTGTCAGGGTGTTTGCTCGTGGTAATGGGTATCATATAATGGGATACAACAACAAATCGCACCGATTCCGATTTCCATGCAAAAGTAACTACTTAAAAGCTTATTGTCAATTCATCCTCTCTGTTGGTATTTCCTAACCTCCGCATCCATTTGCTTTTCAAAATATCTGTGGAATTTTTCATCAAGATTTTTTTTTACCAAATTTGATTAACTTTGAGTAAGAAGTGTACCTTATTTCATTAGCATATGGATCAAAAGCACGTGTGCCTACGTTGATGGGATTTAAGTATATAGTATTTTCTATAGTATGCATAAAATGCCTTTAGAATAACACCACAATTCATCTTTTATTCGTGACAACATTCAAGTCTGGTTGATTGACGGTTTTATGTCACTTTAATACTCATCCTGCCATCCTTAACGTATTAACCCTTTATTTTCTGATTTTACCGTATCTTTTACTTTACTTTATTTATACTCTTTCTTCTGTCCCTAGTAATTAAAAACATACCAATATCCAATATGGTAACAATCATAAGTGTAAAATAGCTTGGATTTTCTGTAATTAAGCATCGTTTTGGATGCGATTGAGAGTTTTAGGAGTTCTAAAAATTACGGTTCTATTCAATTTTACACAGTTGTATAAAACATCTGTCACCATTTCATTGTATAATTTTAATATAGATATTAATCAATGATTTTCTAGGCCCGTGGGAGAATTAACCTTTTAATAATCCTATGAAAAATTTGGGAAGTTGTTTAACATTAGGACTTCTTTCCGTGGATTCATCTATAATGATTAAGTATAATAATTGTATTGTAATATTGACAATTTTTATTTTTACTTCTACTGCACGACCTTCTTCCAAAAATTTTTCGAAATCTTATTAATACAACATAGGATTAGATCAGTTTCCGTTCAACACACCGATTTTCAAACCCTGATGCTTGATACAGCTAGCATATTGTCATACAATTTGTAACCTTTACATATGAAAGGCATCCGGAACGACTGGGTCTGGGAGTTATCCTGGGGGATGGGGGTCGATTTTTTCAAACAAAGTCTTAGAAAAGAAGAATATTTAAAGAGCCTGCATGTGTTCCGAGAGGGAATGATTTTAAAATGAATTGCAGGGTTTAATAACAAGGAATGATAAAGTCATCTCGTAGCGTCTCAAGCGTCAGCGTGCACTAGAGGTAATATGCAAAGCCAATAACTCACACTGATTGCAAATAATATTACGATGTTAAATGATTAATTTAAACAACATTTAGGCCTGTAACGGACCGTACACAGATTTGTTCGTATACCGTTTAGATATAACATAAACGCTAGTCTCTCAGCATTTGACTCTTACCGACCTGCTTGGAAATTGATAAGACAAGCTAAAAATATAAGAACTTGAAGACTTCGGGTCCTAAAGAATTAAAATCTTGACAAATCCTTAAATCAATCATCTTCATTGCTATTGCTGCTTTAAATAAAAAAATAAATAGGTGCAGCTCCAAAGGCTCCAATTACTATAAATATGCTATATTGGACTTTTGTATGCAAATGCAAATCAAGAAAGAATTAAACCATCCACCTGAAAGAGACTTAAAGGTCAAAGGTACTAAAAGCAAAGTGAGTTTATTGAATTACTTTTTACATTGATTCAACTGCCACGAAAATGAAATACAGAAAAGTAAAACTAAAGTAAGTAATAGAATAAATGTTTCAACAAGCGTACAATGATGTTAGTGAGGTATAAAAATCAGTAGACTTTGAGCAATACCCTTGGCAATGGACTTCCAATGATGGCTGATGTGGGGTGTGCTTCTAAAGAACGTCATTTACAATCATATTAATTGTAATTCCAATTAAAATTCAATTAATGAAATGAATGGGTTCGGTTTGTATTTCTACTGCATGATCCGATGCACAATTAACAAACTGTCTATGAATTGGCAGCTTTGATGAGTTATTTATTGTAGGCCGTTCAATCTTTAATCATAGATAGGCAACAATGAGCTGAAATTCATACTAACATGTAATGAATTACGGATTAATGTCCATTGTTGGTTATACACTGAACACTTATGGTCAAGAAAATTGGTCCGATTTGTGGACAACACATTGAACAAATCAAGAGTTTAAATAGAAAAATCATACAAATTAAAGAACAAATAATGACAAAACATAAAAACAATGAACTAAACAGTCACAGTGAAGTTCACATACTTTTCAACAATTAAACATACACGTTAATCATAACACATCACATTTAAAAGCAACAATTAACATATAAAGCACAGACAAATAATGCGACATCATCAGTCCACCTCACGCCGAGAGTGCACCCTGATTGTCATGTACAATTCAGGTCAGTGTGAGGTCAGGCACAGAAGGAAAACAATGTTGGTTTGACTTAAACTTTTCAAACAAGTGTGAACATTCAATTATCAATTGTTTGAAGTCAACCGACCGACCGCAAGTTAAGGTCAAAGGTGCACACATATCACAATATTACAGATGCATGATTTATTTGCAAAACTATGCAATAATGGGACACATCATGAAGGATGATGGTGATGAAAGACAGATTGTCAGGAATTAATTCCGTGTGAACTCACACGTCACAATCAATGTCAAATGCATAGTTTCCGGATGCCGTGCCGGTATTTTGCGATAGTAAAACTTGAGCAGTTTTAAACTAAGATTAGAGTAAAAAATCTCATAAATATCACATACACTTTTGTTAGAAATAAAAAATATTAGGTAAAAATCCTCGTGGTTGTGATAACATTGTTATCAAATAGAAAACCGACTTGCCGCGATGCCCACGAGTAAATGTGTTCAATTGATTCTGACTGATTGCATTGATTGCGGGTAGGCAGGTGAGTCTCTCTAGGTAGTTTATCTTGAGCTATGACACCTGTAAAAATAATAATACTTTACAGATTCCCGGGTATTCAGCCCCGAATTTGGTCTCAATCCACACCGATATGCAAAACTCCCGATATTACATGCATAGTTAGGGCAAGACAAAATCTACGGTCTTCTTCTGGTAAAGGTCTTACTCTTAGCATCTTGGACTGTCTAAAAGATCTATTCTATTATTGTTATTTGTTTTTCTTTAATTAACGTGTTATTAAAAACTTAAAGGTGAGCATAAGCACATGAGATCTACCCACGGACCATCATCAAAATCATGTACACACGGCATGCGGCAGTACTAAACCTAAACGTAGATCATTTTATTGTTATGGCCAATGTTTTTTAGGATTTTTGGTTTTTTAGAATGCGGATATAAGAATTTTTTAAGTAAAATTTGAAAAAAACAGAACCTGACATAGTCTGCAAACTAAAAAATATTCCAATAGAATCAGAGAGGACCCGGATCGGTTGTAGCCTTTGGAAATGAGCTGAGACGCTGAGAGGCTCTTCCGAAGTAAAAAAAAATATTGTAAATCATTATTGCAGCAAAAGAAAAAACCCTCTTATTGCCCTCATAGGTTTCAGTTATACTGACTTGTATGTTTGCAAGTTAAGCATGTATACTACAAAATAAAACAAAGAGCTAATTCCGATCAGACCGATAAGTTGCCCGGTCTACCCTGACCCTACCTACCCTTAATATTAGTGATGATTCTGTCAATAAAATGTTTTTTAATTTCTAACCACTTTCCTTCAAAGGGTCTTGGATTTATCATAATAGTCTAAATGATTGTATTTCACATTCCGTTGGTTTAACTATAGGTTTAAGCATGAAATACCATGATGGAATCGGAAGCTATTTTGGGAATATATTAGAATTTGGAAAGTTTCTGAAAGGCTTTTAATTCTGCTTGCCTCCTAAACCCGGAAGTATCTTCCGTCGTAACTTACCTAAAGCTATAGTTATGACCGAAAACATTGTTATAACTTTTTACAATTACTTTAAGAAATTATTTTAATAGGCATATATATTCCTTTTTAATTCGACTAATTTTGGGTTATCAAAAATTATGGACAAGGTTTGATTTTTCGACAGCCTTTAAAATCACAAATAAATTTTCATCCCATTGCATTGTGAGGTGCAGGTGTGCAGTTTCAATTTAACTTTTTCAAGTCCAGCAAAACCGAAGTGAATAGCTAAATCGGAATAAAATGCATTCGGGTAAATTCATTTAAAGTTGAAATCAGGTAAAAAGGGACGACATTGCATTGCATTATCAGTATCAGCATTCTTTTAGTGCCTACACTTTTGTTGGATCACGGGAGTTAAAGAAATCATAGAGAATAATACAAATGAGTGAAATGGCTTTACTTGCCTGTAGAAAAGAGGGAATCAAACTCTTCTCTAGCCTTGTTGAGAGGATAAAAGCCAACCTGACAGGACACAAAAATGTACGTCAAATCTCTACCGGTGTCGGTGTGACCGGTTTGACAATTTTTGTATTTTCAATTATTTATTACCTTAATCCCTGTGTAGAGTAGTAGTAAATAGAAAGCTTAGTTAGACGGTGTTAAAAATTTTAAATAAAAAATCCGAAATCTGAAAATACAAGAACAAAATACTGCAGTCAAAAAGACACAACACAGACAGGGTTCCAGTTCCAGATCCAGATCAAAATTATAATTAATCTTTGAATCCGCAGTGCCAAGTCATAAGGGTCGTAACTTACAATTTAGAGTCATTATAGCATCATGACTAAAGTAGTTTTGATGGTGGCAGAGAAGCCCTCGGTGGCTGAACTTATCGCTCAAAAGCTTAAGACAAGAGACTTACGAAGCAGGAAAGGTAAGCTCATTCGCCTTTTAATTGCCAATATCATGAATTAGTAACCGAATATTATAAAATTTTATGTTTTTTTACCGTTTAAAATGCTGTTTTTTAAAATGTATAGCTCTTAATGGAATTCCTGTGCACGAGTGGGATGGAGTATTTAAAAACCAGAATGTCCTGTTCCGGATGACAGCGGTTACAGGGCATGTATTTGGAATGGATTTCCCTGCTAAATACAATTCTTGGGACAAAATTGACCCGGTATGTGGATGTGACATGTAGTGTATTCAATAATAAAGAATACTAATTTCACCAATATCAAGCTCCAATTTAAATTAAACATGATTAAATGGTTTTGAGAAATAGACATTTAGGTGACTTTCAACGTTGTTCTTGATTGTCTTGTGTTCGCTTTTAGGCTGATCTATTTGAGTGTCCTACACTGAAATCAGAATCAAATGAAAAACAAAGGGTCCCGATTATGCTACGAGCTGAAGCCAAATACGCTGAGTACTTGGTTCTATGGTTGGATTGTGATAAAGAGGGAGAGAACATTTGTTTCGAGATTGTTGATATTTTAAAAGAATCCATGCAACTTGTTCCTGCTCAAGTTAGATATATTATTTTTTTCTGACAGGTTTGTTTTCTGCTTACATCTTAATGTACTTAATTATTGTTTGATTTAATAGACTCTGTTTCGAGCAAGGTTCTCTGCATTGACTGGTCCTGATTTGAAAAAGGCTATGGATAGTTTAACCGTTCCAAATGAGAATGAGTCAAAAAGTGTAGATGCACGCCAGGAATTGGATCTGAGAATTGGTTGTTGCTTCACCCGATTTCAAACAAAAATATTTCATGTGAGTTTTTGTTGAAATCAGTGTAAATGAGGAATGGTGATCATAATCATTTATTGATGTCAATTGAAGGGAAAATATGGCAGCTTGGACTCTACCTTGATTTCATACGGGCCATGCCAAACGCCTACTCTTGGATTCTGTGTGAAGAGACACGACAAAATTCAGCAATTTAAACCGGAAAAATATTGGGGCATTAATGTAAAGTTTTTTTTCTCAAGTTTAGAATAGTAGTCGTCGAATTTTTAATGACCTGTTATATAAAAAAAACGTTATTTTTAATTTAACTTTCTTCCTCAGATTTCTGTTGGGTTAGATGGAGAGAAAGAAGTAAGCTTAGACTGGAAAAGGAAACGTCTTTTTGACAAAGAGGTTGTTGAGTATTTTCTTGGGACAATGAAGGAAAGTAAAGTAGCAGTGTAAGTATACTTGGTCAAGTTTTTGGTGTCAAATAGATTTTTACTCGTTTCGAAATGAAGTTTTACGTAAGGCTGCTTGTTTTTCAGGGTTACATCGGTAAAAAAGAAGGAATGCGTTAAAAAGCGTCCTTTAGGTTTGAATACAGTGGAATTGTTGAGGATTGCGTCGTCAAAACTTGGATTGTCACCACATCACACGATGCTAGTAGCTGAGAGACTATACACTCAAGGATACATTAGTTACCCTCGAACCGAAACCACAAACTACCCTGCCTTATACGATTACAAGTATGCTCAGCTGCAGTACTACTCGAATCAGAATTTCATTATTAAATGCTCTCTAAAAGATTGTGTTAATTTTCATTGTAGGGGAGTGGTTTCAAAATTCAGCAAACATGATGAGTGGTCCAGTTATGTTAATTGGGATGGTATCACTCATCCACTGAAGGGGCATGATGCAGGAGATCATTCTCCAATTACTCCTCTGATTGCAACTGATTCTGGGCATTTCCATGACGTAGATGCTGCCAGATTGTATGGATTTATTGTCAGATATTTTCTTGCAACTGTAAGTTTTCTTGGATAAATGCTCTCGAGTGAATTTTTTGAAGCTTTTATAATTATTCGAATCTTCGATAGGTTACTGAAGATTGTACGTACTTGGAAACTAGTATTGACTTCAGGATACAAGGAGAAACATTTAGCTTCGTAGGAAAAGAGATTATTCGCCCTGGGTTTACCAAAGTTTACCCATTTAGTGTGATTTCAAGTAATGACCAAATTCCCCAAGTTACTCAGGGTTCCAGTTACCCAATTATGGAGGTAATAAGGATTTGCAAAGCAAATAAACTAAGCAATCTTTTAATTATTAGAGCTTAATTTTTGCTGTTGCTAGATTTAAGTAACAATTGTTTCATAATTATTTTGAATAGAAAAAATTGTATGAATCGGAGACCAAACCTCCAGACTACTTGACAGAATCAGAGCTTATATCCTTAATGGAGCAGCATGGAATTGGCACAGATGCGTCTATTCCTGTTCACATCAACAATATTTGCCAAAGAAATTACGTGGCCCTTGCTCCAGGTCGAAAGTTAATACCAACAGAATTGGGAATTATTTTAGTACATGGCTACTTAAAGGTATATGTGTTGAATTTTTTTAGCCTTCTAGGCATTTGTTTTTCGATAATCATATGGTTTAACTTGGTCTTACTCGATATTTCATAGATTGATCCCGAATTAGTTTTGCCAACAATGAGATCTGAGGTTGAAAAACAACTGGATTTTATTGCGAGAGGTAATAAATTTTACATTATGACGTGCATAACTATAACTTAAAACTGGGCTAAATTGCTACACCACCACAGTAATTTAAGCATGCAAAAAGCAGCTACCAATGACAATTTTTTGGATTCTAGGGGAAGCTACATTAGGGCCTGTAGTAGATCACACTCTGGATATATTCAAAGCAAAGTTCCTCTTCTTTGTAAAGAATATAAACGCTATGGATGATCTCTTTGAAGTTTCATTCTCGAAACTTGCAGATACTGGAAAACCGTTTTCCAGGTTTGTATGCAACTAATTATGTAGTATTTGTTTTAGATTTATTAGCTTTGCGGTAATAACTCTTTAATGAGCTTGAATGCTGTGACATAGGTGTGGCAAATGCCGGAGGTACATGAAACTGGTTACGAGTTCTGTCAGTCGTCTCCACTGTACACACTGTAATGAGACTTACAGTGTACCTCAAGGAGGCAGCGTTAGAAGCTTCAATGACGTAAGGTGCCCGTTGGATGATTTTGAGTTAATTGCTTGGAACGGAGGCAGCAAGGCTAAAAGTTACACATTCTGCCCATATTGCATCAACAATCCACCATTCCCGTAAGTATACATTACAGAATTAATATATTCTTCCTGATACATTCATACATGTTATCTTTTCCAGTGTACATGCTTAATTTTGAGAGATTTGTTTTTTTGTATTTTTAGGGGCATGAGAAAGGGTAATGGATGCAACAATTGTCTCCACCCAACGTGTTCTTATGGATTTAGTACAAAAGGAATCTGTGCATGTGAAGAATGTGAAAGTGGCCTTCTTGTATTGGACCCTGCGTCTGGCCCTAAGTGGAAAGTATCCTGCAATAAGTAAGTAAACATTTCTTTGCTTCGAGACTCCGTTACTATTTACTGTTGCACAGATACCCGTAAATTCTTGTGAATTGATGAAAAACTTGTTAACGTTTTGTAGATGCGATGTATACATCAACGTTTTTGAAGGATCACGACGAGTTACTCTGTTGGATGAAGAATCCTGTGAATCATGCGAGTCTCAATTAGTATTGGTGGATCTTCCCAAAAAAGCAGGAGAAGGAGAGAAAAAAGGATGTATTTTTTGCACGGAAGAGTTTGAACCCTTTGTTGAGAAGCACCGGGTACAAACAACACAAGGGGGTTCTAGGGGTCGTGGCAGGGGACGTGGACGTGGAAGAGGTCGAGGAAGGGGTCGTGGTGGCCGCAGGGGTGGACGAAGAGGTGGAAGAGGTCACTAAATTCCAAAAGTGCGGCTGCTGGCTAGAATTGATAATTATAATAAAATTTCCCGAATATTTGCTAATTTATAATTTCACACGGTTTTGTTTGCTGACATTATTGTTTGATTGTTAACGTAAATAAAAACGTCACAATCTGAAAACATCCAATAACCAAAATTTTATTTTCTTCAATTTTACAATCCATCAGAATTAGTCAACGTAGCCGTATATTAATGCTAAATATAATTATAATAGTTCCTGATTTGTAACGGTTGTTACCAGTGTACTAAGGCTTAAACGAACAAACCAGACCGTTTGGTATGATTGGGAGAATGGACATCGATGAGTGCGACGCTTCGTATTATTTTCTGTAGCGACGAACATACAATACATAGAAACACATATTATTTTGACATCAGCGTATTTTAAATCATATTAACACATATTTCATGATTCATGAAAACTTCAGGATGAATTAGTGCACAAAGTATAGGGTTAACATCTTATATCTTATATCTTATCCGTTTATGTAAAAATTTACACTTTTTATGGGAATAGTTTTGGTTTTGTTCATGCTGAATCAGAAATTCTAGTTTTTTCGTATGCTCAGTTCATTACATGTGGTGATCAAGAATATCCGCTGTTTTTTTCAAGGATGTTAGGATGAGCTAGAAAGGTTAAACTATCGTTGTTGAGTACATTCAAGATTTTATTGGCATGACTTTAACTGACCCAAAAAACTGATGACAATCTCAACAACATTAATGACAGTGAAAATCATAAATTTTCAATCTTACTGAAAAGTAGGGCAGATTCATGAGACCCATAACTGAGAGTAATTTATTGTTTGACATTGAATATAAATATTACGTTTATTCATCTTGATTAGTTTCAATAGTGTGAAACCTTTATACTTCAAGTGACAACAAAAAATTGACTATGGATGGAATGAGCAGAAGCCGTAATCATAAAAATGGGTTCCGGACAAAGTAATCTCCACATTCTGGTCTATAGACAAAGTGATCTTACATCCTGTAGTGTATAAGGACATGGTACCCTAAAAACCCGGGTCAGCACACCCTGCCCTGGTCCCAGCTCCCAGGCTCAATAGGCCCTGTGTGGTGTCACTTTGCCCTCTAGCCAAAAGAATAATGTGTATAATCCAACCCGTGACGCATACTTTGCTCTTTAATGCACCTTTAGATCGATATCCATCGTTGATAAAAATCCTTGTTTTCTCTTAATTTAAGGCTTATCATCGTCCCTGGAATGATTTGCTGTAAGACAATTGAATTTAAAATAATGGGAATAAATTTTGATTTAGTTATCTACATTATTATATTGGAAAATTTTATCATTTTTATTTCATTAATTTTTTTCCATTCTTAATTTTTTGGGTCGCAGATACATATCCTGATATTTTGTACGCAAAGCAAACCAGCCTTGGAAGTGACAAGCTTCGACGTAATATGTTGTTGAAGCGTTGAACATAAATTCCTTAATAACTCTTATAAAGATGATTTTGACACTGACAATAAAATCAGAACTCGGGGAAGGATTTTACCTGCCATCCTGGATTCCGATCCACAACCAAACCACAGGAACCATCCCTCTTTATTCTATGGGAAAGGGGGAATTGATGCATAAATTAAATTAACACTGTTGTTGAAGGATTTTAGCTGTGATGACAATGTGATCCTAAGTAATTTCGACGAGGCATAAATTTTCATAACATTGCTGCTAATGCTCACCGGTATGCTAATGCTATACTCATAATTCAATAGGACAGACTTAAAAAACAAAGGTATTTCCATATCATAATGTAAATGAGTTGAAAGAAGCCTAGCTAAAAGCACTGCGTTCGCGTTCTGATTTTGTGTCAATAAAATATGATGTGTTGACTCAAATTGTTCTCCCTTTTTAATTCGTTTCACAGCTCAAGTACTCTTCTGTATGATTGACTTTTATAATTACATTTCAGTAGAAATGTATATGATGGGAAACTGAAGTCTAAGAAATAAATTCATGAAAACTAGAGAAACAGTAACCAAAACCAACAGAAATGGTGTGTTCATACATAGGGACTACTAAAAGGTTTCTATACTTTAATAAAAATTTCAACTGGTAGCATTAACATTGGCCATTACAAAATTAAAATTAAGGTAAATTCTCAATTCATTCATTTATTGCCTTTAGTAAACTAACTAAACACTCCGAAAATCAAAAATCGCCCATGCTTTGCTGCCTGTAACTGAAACCAAGAGTAAAGTACCTATGTAAAAAAGGTCATCAAATAAAAACTCTAGATTTTATTCATAGTATTGTATTTTGCAACAAAATAACTTTCGTTCCAAATACAATGAAACTGGATCCAAAACTTATTTTAGATCAGAATCTTAAGCTAATAGGTTAAGATACGAGACCCAGACATGATCCCGTTACCGCATAAGCATAAAAAATTAATGAAGTTAGGCTGAATATTAGTTGAAATACCAGACAATCATTTAAATAAGATGAGTTTCATCACTAAGCATCTTCTGTCTAATGAAAGTCTTTCATCAGAAGCATAGACAACATAGCTTCAACAAAGGCGACTTCAAAAAGATAAAAATATTGATATGAAATAAAGTCACCCATGACTCTTCAGTCATATTGATACACAGACAAGCAGAAAACCCTAATTATAATATGAAACTATTATTTTAGTTCGTGTAAAATCAGTAAAATGTCTCAACTAGTCTGTAGACAAAAGCAAAAAGAATTCCAAATCAGTTGTCTGGAAAACTAGAGCCATCAAATTCTTTACCTTTTTTACCCTCTACTTATCCAAGGTTTTTAGTGTTGTTTTGCTAATTTAAAAGGAAAGATCAGAATTAATAAGCTTCCTTGTGCACAGGGGAAATACTTTAAGGAAAACGGAGAGAACAAAGTCCGCAGTTAATATATAGTTTGGACCTTGATCATAAAAAATAAATTAAACCATATCATAAGTTAAGGATGACATACTTTGGGGGACAGATAAAATATTAAAGCGCTTAAAACCGGATGTAGTATTAGACATTGAAATAAAAGTACAAATAGTTCGTCTCAACATCTCTCTAAAGTCAATTTAAATTTTCTTCAAAATTATTTACGAAAGCGAAAACATTACTTTTTTTTTGAATTTGTAAACAAAAACATCATAATCCGACGTCAGTTTTTTTTTATTTTGTCCAAAATAAATAATCACGAGAAGAAACTTTCGATTAAGTAGCAAACTGAAGAAAAAGCTTACAATTGATCTTGATCTTAAGGTAAGTATAGAACTTAATGATAATATATGAAACCTGTGTTGGCGTTTTAAACTATGTTTGTAGAAGTGAAGAGTGCAATTGTATGATATTTTTAATCTTCATATGGATCATTCACAATCCAAGTTGACATTAATGGGTAGTAGGGGTTGACTTTAATTCCTCTAAATTTTCAGTTATTTTCAAATAAGTCTATAAGTGTATGACGAGGTGATAAAATATATCCCTTAAACATTGCTTGCGAATGGTCCCCTAAGACGTTACAAAACAGCCACATGATTGAACAAATATTTGCTATTAATTTATTTTGAAAGGAAAATCAGCTATTGAAAGTTATTTGGGCCAGACCATGTTGTTTTCAATAAATCGTTTGGTTGTGCACAAGATAAAATTATATTTTTTAAGACTTACTGAGTAAATATTTTGAACATTACTTTTTTCCAATTGGTTGTTTGGATTCGATTGAATTGTCTGGTATGATCTGAATTATTTTTAAGTTTTGAAAAAAATCCAAACACAAGGTTTTGGAAAAGTTTTAAACAGAATGTTCTATACAACAAGTAAGATTAAATACTTGAACTGAATAAAGTTTACAATTTAAAGATATTACCAGAAATAAGGCATTTTGGGACTAAAAAAATTCTTAGGCGAGTTTTAAGTACAATTCGACACGCACAGACCTCTTTTCAATATTCTTGGTCTCCGTGTTTTTCCATCCTCTTAATAAGTCTAACACGGTGACTAGTGGGCTATATCAGTTCCGGGATCTCAGCTTAGCTACCTCGGTTTTTTTCCTACTGTTTATTTTAATGAAAAATTTCTGAATCCATGTAGGCTTTTAAATATTGGCAATTGCGTTACAAATTTTTGACTTCCTTTGCTTTCGTAAAGCTGATAACCTAAGGGAAGAATAAAAAGATTTGCAATTATTCTACTATTTATATTTGTTCTTTGTAGAAATGATGAAGAGTGGTAATTCGCATGCTATCTAATGAAAGTTGAGGGGGAAGGGAGGGCTCTGGTTATTATCCGTGGTATATTTATAGTAAGTTTGCAAATGCCCTTAAAAAAGAAGAATATGCTCAACCCAAAGAAGTTGTAGAAGACTTTGAGGAGAAAAGATAATTATTCGTAATTTCAATTACAGAGGTACATTAGATAGCAGGAAAATAAGGAGAAAAGAAATGTAAGAAAAAAATATAGAGACTGACACTGGGACCATTTTCCATAAGCCTTCTAATAGCAACAAAAATCTAACCAGTATAAATTGCCAAGTTTGCCATGTTGTAATTCACTGTTTCATAGTTTAAATTCATATAAAAATTCATAGAACTAATGCCACATTAGTCCTTCGAATTTTGATATACCTAAATTTCTTGCTCTACAATTACAAGCTCATCGTTCCTCACTCTTTAGCAAACTGTGAGTTGCTGCTGAGTGTGAATTAAAGCTCATCCCTACCCCAACCATTGTAGTTGCTTTAAGATCAATGATGATTTATTAGGAAACCATTAAATTATTACCATTATTAATATTATTACGTATTGTACGATTTTCCCCTACACTAGGTCAGTCACAGACATAGTGAGTGGCATAATGTTGTTACCGACATGAAAGAAAAAGAATGCATCACGGCGATAGATATATGTGGTAGCAAGATAAGCATGCAGCTAGTGAAGTATAATGGTACATACACACAGCCTAAATGCATTATGTTTGTAAAATTTGTTACGGGAAAATTCTTAACATAAATAAATGATGACTAATCTCAGGCTTTCGGACAACACCATTGACATATGAACTAAATCTTATAGTATCTAGTTATTAGTATTACATCTATGGACACCACTGAATCTACACAGGCTGTTTCAATAATATTAAATATTATGTTCTTAAAATTTGACATCGTCTTTTGGTGTTTGAACACAACTACACAATAAATGCATCTTTTCTTTATATTACATTGCTCTTGAAATCCTAGCCACCTTGTCTTTCAAAGAAAGGCCACTGAGTGCGATCACAAATTAAGATAGAACAAAACCTTTAAAACGTTCTGGAAATTGATTTATAATAATAGTTTTCCTTGATGTTGTTCCTTCTGAGATGACTAATTGTCTTAGAGTTTGAACACGATACGAAAGACGAAAACAAGATACAAGACACAATCCTGTAATTTATTTTTGTTTGCCGCACCAAAATAAATATACATGTCAACATTTGTTAACATTTTTGGAACTTTGTCCCCAAAATAATGCATTTATTCCAAACATAATTGTCGTTGAAATACTAGTAATTTATGAAAGTAAAGAGTATATTTTATGTATTTTCTAACTGATATGCATCAAATTATTAAAAAATGACAATATAAATACTTCTAGTATAAAGAAATTCATATCAGAAGACCCTTTAAATTTTCGATTTCATCTTAAAATTCCGAGATTACCATGAAATTATTGAGTCTTGATTCTTGATGAGCATAAATTAGGAGCCTCGTTAGTTTTTGTAACTGTAAAAACTGTCCACAAGATATGGAAATCGAGTAAGATAAAATCCATAATATTTGATGTACCCAATGCCCTTGGTGTGCTGTTAAATTAGAATGAATTTCTAGCATTGTTTCATAACCAAAAAGTACCCGTTTTAAGGGACGCAGGGAAATGCTTTTTAAACGGATTCTGCTTAATGCGTTTCCCGTCTCTTGTGTAGAAGTGTCCAGAAGGCTTATCTAATACATAACGAAAAGCCCTGCCAATTATTAAAGAATTATTTGATCTTATCTTATAAGAATCTATAAATAGAGTAGAGAGGACAACAAATACAAGTAAATATAACTCTTAGTCGACTTCATCTTCTTCTTAATTTAAAAACGAAGATGAAGGAAAATAGTGGAAGTACAAATAACACAGATCAGAATGAAAAACATGTGAAATCATCTTCTGGAGACGTCGATTTAGATGCTTATGTAAATGGAATTTGAAACCAAATATTGATTTTTAAGTTAAAACAGTCTTACCTTAAGCCCAATTCATTTAGGAATAAACAGGTTTACTTTATTATGACTCAATCAGTCTTATTTTTTTTTAAACCACCACTATACATTATGCTATTCAAATTTGATCCAGTGTCTTACACCAAATAAAATGATTCCTAATGTCTCGTGAATTCTACTGATTTTTTAACTTTTCAACGATAAATTTCAATCCCAACATTAACATTTGCAGTGATTTGAAAATGAAAGAATAAACAATTTTAAATTACAAGACGGAGATATGCATGGGATAAATGACTTCCAATCTGCAAACATGCTACTTAAGATTAGATTTAGTCAATTTTACTTCTTTACTTATCTTTAGTTAAATAAAAGTAGGAGAATTGCATTATTCCAGATTGTGCTTTCCGTGTGTTTTAGAGCAATAATTTATTTCCAAGTATTAGATGTTTTGTCTGTTGGTCTTTATTTAACCATAACCCGTGTAGCTTATCATAGAGAGTTAAAATTTTGCTTTCTCTTCTCTTCTGTTGTTTCTGTGGCTGTAAAAATCCAAAATAAAATGTATTAAGATGTTAAACTCGAAAATACACATGATATATTATCTGGTCAAGGTTCAAGTTCAGAAAAGCTGTAATATTAATTTATTTGTTATGATTGACTACAAGGCTACATTATTAAATCTTTTTGTACATACCATTTGCATTTGTTCCCCGACTATTTCTTAGCTGCTTTTCCTTCTCCTTCTTCAGAACAAAGTTATGTAATGAATTTCGTTTTTGGCAAATTACATTTTTGAACTCTCAAAATTCGAGAGATATGTCCCCCTTAAAGGAATGATAGAGTTTTGGATTGTCAGAATGTTTTTGTGGTCATGTTCAATAGACAAAAAGTTACTTAAATGTTAATAGTTTAAGCTTTGAAGTTATCATTACACCCCTTTAAACTAGTGGTTTGAGACTGACTGCTGTGTCATTTTACTAAAAATGTACTTAAAATGCTAATGAAAATTCAAAAGCATACTACTTCGACTTTCATTCATAACGGTCCAGTGGACTGCTTACCATTGATTGACTTGATTAAAGCTGAAGTAAGTGGGCGAACAAAATGTTAATGCGAAGGGACAGATAATTATCTTGATCTTTGAGGGTGAAAATGAATATGCAAAAGAGGGGCTTCGAAGACAATTAAAATTAAAATGATATTTGCTTAATCAAAAACACATTAATTAAGTTTTCTCCTAAGTCGACTATTATTTAAATAACTTCTTGAAAAACATGAGAAAATAACTCTCCACAAGAAAATTAAGTCCACCCTTGCAATTAATTTATAACTCATTAACATTCGTCCTACTCTTAGACCTGGCCTCTGAAGTAGTATATAAACCCTCTCATCTTCGTCGATTATCATTCACTTTGGTTATCTAAATAATCCAGTCAACATCTCCCCTGGCGAATCCCGATTTCTTGGCCAAAGTCTTCAAATTCTCACTTTGCCCACTACAGCCCCTAACCTCAAGTAAAAACGTAAGTAAGCACTTTTTGTACAATAATAATAATCTATTAAAGTACCATTTAGAATTACTTGTTGCCTTATTGGGATCAAAGCACAGAGAGGTTTCGGCACATCTCTCCGTACATTTTTTTACCCCAAGCTATTTCAGTTATTAGATTTTACCCTGTCTGACAGCAAAAAATGTCCTTATGAAATATTAAGTTGAAATATTATAGCATTTCTGGTTAGATAATGGTTAATCTGAGATGTAAAAGGAGGGGCTAAATAAATGTCAGACTATAAAAGCTTAACGTTACGACACCAGGCAAATTAAATCGCAGTCGTTCATCAACTTCTGAAGATACTGCTATTTAGTACCCTGTCTCCTTACGCTTGTCATAGTTGTTGGCTATTCAATCAATCCAAAATAAATTTTGGAATAAACGTAAGGTTAAATTTGATAAAATTTTATTTTTACCCGTATAAATTAGGTCGTATCAAATAGGTCTGGGTCAAAAATTAAGTAAAAATAGCAACTAGGGGTTAGTTCGCTAAGTATTTTTATGGGGAGCAGTTAGTTTTGTGCCAAATTGAAATCTTGTAAAAGGGTTAAAAATTGTAAAATTAGTATGGGTGGTTTAGTTTTCTTTTTTTATGCTGAACCCGTATAAGTTTTTATTATGTACACACCCTTAGGCATTCTAACTGTGCATGGGAAACATGGAAAGCTTTTTCGAGTTTTACTTTTACTTGCATATTATCCATCAACTGATCTGTAGCTAGCTCATTGTTTATTGAAACAGTCTCAAAAATCATAAATTAAAATTTAAGGTAAACGCTTGACTCCTTCTAACTGCATTATTAGACATTGTAAATTGTAAACTATTGTGAGACAAAAAAAAAAAAATGGTGGAGTTTAGAGTCCAGATGTACCCTTAGGTTTTACTAGACTGTAACTATTGTGAGACAAAGAAATGCACTTATGCTCTTATTAGCGGACTGAAATCTTAACTGAAACATATCTTACACCACGAGGCTTCAATTTCTATCCTAACGCATTTTACTCACAGGTAAGCTAAAATTTGCAAATTACCGACATCCAAAAATACATAGTCAAATTTGGGTAACACAATAAAACGAAATGTACAATGAGTTGTATCTAACTTGCACCATTGCATACTTTTGGAATAGAGAACAAATTTTATTATAGAATTTGTATTAATTTTTTGAATTGAGAAGAAAATTGATGCCATATTTTCATTATTGCCGTAATTGTAAGCAACTTTTTTGCAACTTAAGCGTTTCTACTTGATCCTTAGCTCAAACAATTTAAGACAGTATGCTGTGTTTGAATTTTAAAAGCTAATTTTTGTCTGTTAAATTTTGTTGTTGATTTCCATAATAAAACTTTACAACGATTGATCTTGGCATCAACATCTTCCTCCTGAACAAAATGTTTCAAAAATAACATCTGCCCGACCAAACCAAATTTTTTGAACTCAAGAGGTTTTAATACTACTGAGTCAATATATTTTTATTATGTCAGAAATGCATATCTATGATTTCCAACTAGATTATTTAGTAACATTGATATTCATATTATTAGATCAAACATGAATTTGAAATCATAACGGCTAACTGATAAGGACAACGAGATAGAAGTTTTAAAAAAATTTGTTTTGAATTATTGAAGAAGCTGCTCCGCTCAGGGTTAAGTAGACACAGGAAATTAGGTTGAATCTAGATGTCCTAAGCTTTTGTACGAGATTATTTATTCATTAGTATAATCAGCAAGAGATACCACACATTAAATGTAATATCATTAAATTAGTGTTAACAAGATGGGAAAAAGGTCATTCATGAGATAAAGTCAGGCTGACCAAGACGGACTTACAAAGAAGATGGTCACGAGAGAAAAACGTGAATATTTGCTCACTTTTAGCTCATTTAGGTTTAAGTAAATTTAATAGGCTATTTATATAATTGTCTTCTGTCATTTATTACTCAACTCAGAGATAATTAATGGCATGCGACGACCTTAATACAACGACCAAACATTATGGAATTAAAAATATGTTTCGAACTAAGAGCTGACTAATCTCCTTAAAATGAGCTGAAGCACTTAATTCAATCTAGATTTTATTTAAGGTAGTTTTTACATTAACACGTCATTCCGTCAAATGTACAAATGCACATTTGCTAAAGATTACATGAGTTGAGACGAAAATGCACAATTTTGACAGGGATTCGATCAAAGAGGCAAAAATAACAATTATTTATTAGCGAATTGCCTTACGAATCAGTTTTTGGACATTTATCCATAACCAGAATTTATTAAATGATAATAATGCTCATAAAACTTGACGTTTTAATTCATACTTGATTAGATGTAAATCCTCTTCAGTATAGTTCTGTCTTTTGGCTGACAGGTTTCATTCCCCTTTTTGTCTCTATCCAGATTTAAAAATTCCTTATTCAAGCCTCATTATTGAAAAACATTTTCAGACAAATCTCCCGATCGAAGTCAATCTAAATCAACAACAATGATCTCAGCTAAGATTTCTGCAACCACACTCATGTTCATCGCCTCGGTACTGGCCGTAGGGGCTTTGACTGCCTCATTCGATAACGTTCAGGCATCAAACGTTGGAGGAGCTGCGAGATACCCCACCCATGCAAAGAGAACACGGTCCGCGGATGCACCAATCCAACTTTGTGGATACCGACTTCTCGAGATGGTCCGAGGACTTTGTGGAGGATTCTTTTCAGGATACAGTCGAAGATCTGACCCCGGAATGCCTTTGAGTAAGTATTCATCAATTTATAACTAAAAACCTAACGATCCTTGTCTAGTTTGATTACTCAGGTCAATAATTTTACATAATTAAAATATGAAAATATAATATTCCACCACACTCACAATCAATGCAAACTACTAAGACTTAATCATAACTTTATTTCTTCAGATGGCATGCTAGAAGAAGTTTCATCTCTCCGAGAGGGATCATCCAACTCGGGTGATTTGAACGCTGAAAACGCTCCCCAATATTCAAATGGAGAGGCTTATCTTGATGCCACTTCAGAGTACTCCGACATGGATCCAAATTGGAACCAAAACTCCAAAGTTTTGGCTTTGAAATTTCTTGGTGAGAAAAAAGCTCACCCAAGGTACCGAAGAAACATTATTGATGATTGTTGCAAGAGACCTTGCACTGTCACCCATATGTTGAAATACTGCGGAAGAACATAAGACTCTCTTGCTACCGAAGATGATAGATAATATCAGAGGTTTTTAGATTTAACTTCAAGCATAATCGCTTGATTTGACTATAAGAAATTATTCTTAGTGCTTGCATTGTTTACGGCTTTTTGACTGTTGTTAGAAAATGTAAATTAGATAAATTTATTCAGGAGATAATTCAAGAATCATCATAATCCATAGATGGTAATTTTAGTCAACACCTATTCAGTGCTTTTCATCTCAACTTGATGAAGCAGATAAAATTGTAAACAAGTAAATGAGACGTGGGTATATAGCGGTCTAACGTAAGTACTTAATAGATATTTTTGACCGTATACTTTTCTATTAGTTATTTAGACTTTCTTGTAGATTAGTTCTAGTCCCTAGTAGTTTCCCTTAGAGCGTGTGTTATAGATTAGTCCTTATGTGTTTCACTGTGAGGATGTTTCAGAAGTTAACATGAAACAATAGCCGAGTCTAAAACCCATTTATTCATCGGTTATCAATCTCCTCACTACTTTAGTGTTCCCACCCCACCCTTGTTACGAAAATTAACTAATTTAACAATTTTAAGAAATGACTACCAGTCTGTAAGTCATTTGTTGTGCGATGACAATTTATAAATTGGGTTTAGACTTTGACTCAAGTTGGACAAATGTAATTTTTGACCCATTCAAAGTTCAAGTTCTATTCCTGTCTCTTTTTATCTAAAATAATTGCAGCAATTAAGATTGACTGTCTTTTTTCTTGGTGTTCAAATAGGATGGATGAGATTATGAGATTAACTATAAAGGTTAAAGATTCAGCAGCAATTTTGTTCTTGTGTTGCAGCTATGCTTCATTATTAACTATCATAGTGACAACTGAATTATAATAAAACCTCACTACATATATTATGCAAATTATTAATTAATAACATAGTCTGAAGTTTCTTAACAATAGAGATTTATTTGCATATCGCACCGGTTAAATGTTTTTTTTATTTGTTTTTCTTTCTTTACGGCGTATTACATTATGATAAGTGAAATCTTTGCAACATATTCGCATAGTTTTACAGTCTCATTGAAATGGTCACCTGAATAGAAATGAAGGATTTTAATATAAATTTAATATTAGAGATTTGCGACAAAATTGGATCCATCTTTATGAATTTTTTTATCGCAATATCCGAAGTAACACACATATAAGACCAGTTAAGATTCAGATGAAATTAACACTTGAAACAAAATATAGGCTAATTGTAAGTTTATCCTTGACATTTTCCCAACAAATAATTTTATGGACACAACTACATATAGAACTAGAAAATCGTATTGTGTAGTTCTAATGCACCCCTTTATGTTTATTTTGCAGTCTAAAATTAATTAATTTATAAACTTAAGGCCGATTAGCAGTCAGTAAATATAATAAACCTTCTATTTCCATACAACTGCTTTTTTCTGAAGGTTTTTAAATATAAATGTGGTTTGAGACGGATATACATGTGATAAAATGGCATTTAAACAATTATTTAACGTGAAGTATATCTTGCGGTTTATTAGGATGTAACCTCAAATTGATATTACCAATAATATTATCAAATAAAAGGGAAGCCAGGACTACAGTAAGTTGCCATAATCTTCCCCTATAAGCAATTTAGCACGTTCTAGTTCAAGCTGGCATATTGGGAAGCTCTGTTTTCATGCATTATAGATCAGTTTTTTTCATACAAAAATAATTCAAACTTGCAAGTTAAGATTATTCAGTTCATTCCATCAACAACCCAGGCACAGAAAAATATTCAACTACAACCTTCCAAACAACCTACAAGTCTACAAGGTAATAAAAACTTAATACCTTATCTATAATTGTATTTCTATCCTGTTTATACTCCTAGATTAATAATTTCTCTTTGAGACCAATCTCGGCAAATCAAATCAAATGCGTCCAACGATCTTTAGCTATAACTCTACGATTGTAGGTGAAATGATATGAACCATTCCCGTGTAACGCATTCTGGTATACGATTCTTGGTATAAATAGTGATTCAAGTTTGTTGTAAGGACCAAAGGCAAGCACATGATGTCTTTTTAAGGCTAACTTGATATCTTCAGGCGATTTTAAATGAACATCTACCTAAATTTAATCTTTTAATAAATTAGACTCCATTATGCCAAATTATCCGTTTCATTATACCAAAGCATTTTATACCTTGCCATTTATACCATAAATCTTATATCATTACACCCACCACAGGACTCGTGTAAAACTTTATTATTATTCTCATCCAGAGAAGACAGACAGACAGGTAAGAAGAATATGACTACATATAAAATAATGCAAAACTAATGTTACAGAAAACAGAGTAGATGATTTCATTTTCCTTGTAGTAGTAGTCGTATCGTATCTGCACTACTGTTGACTCTCAAAGTCAACCAAATAGCCAGAAGACCAGGTCAAAGTGTAAGTATAGAGAGATTCAAATTCAACAGCAGATGATGATGATGATGATGGTTGGTAAAGAAATATTGGGAAAGTAAACTGAAAAGTGCCAGAAGGACCAGCCGCAGCAATAGGGATTTCCTCCGTTAGTCAGAATTGTTTGTCAAGAGAAAATAGAAACTGTATGTGGAAGTGAAAGTGGTTGGAGGCGCATGAGTTAGAATGTGAAATGTAAGAGTTGGTTAGTTCTTTAGATATTATTCTAGTAGTACCTTCTCCTAGGGACTCACGACAACGATGAAAAACTTCTCTCAAACTTTTTGGATACACATAAAGAACTGGTAGTAAGTAGTAGTAGTAGTAGTAGTAGAAAAGGGGTACGATACATGTTAAGCAGGCCTTTTTACTCACAATCAGTTACCACCACTGACTGCTACTACTACTCCTAGTACTACTACTACACTTTCCATTTCTAACATTTACACGGCTCGCTCAGTCATTTTTAGGCAAAGCACAATGCAAGACTAGGCTGTGTGTTCACAATTTCACCCATACACAATACCTCAGTAAAGCAACCCGTATCACTCAAGTCAGTGGTAGTAAGGTTCATACTGGAGCAATAGCTTTTTCTCTATTTGTATAGCTAGGAGAAAGCAATTTGAAGCTTGGAGAAAGGCACACAGTATTATTTCTTGTGTATACTTTACTATTGCTACATTTGCTAGTGTTTTGTAGCTTGGTTGTCTTCAACTCATGCTATTAGTTCTAACTCTACTTTCCCCACTTGTACTACTAGTTCTGCTACTCCTTTTCTCCTCACTGACGTATAATATACACCAAAGGCTATTCACTTGACCCTAGTCGTATTTTTGCTTTAGTTCGATACATTCTCATTTCCGAACTTCCAACTTCTCTGCACCCAACGTACACTCTGCTATTAAAGAATTACTACTAGAAAAGAAGAGAAATGTCCTTTTGCTTATTATTATTCCTAAGTAGAAATACATAACAATCTCGAGTAGAGAAAGCTCCTGGCGGGCTGGCTAGTTAGGTGGACTTTTGCAAACAAATTGGTGATTTAAAAAATATAAAACCCTATATTACACTTAAAAAGAATATCTGTACAAATTATATATCTCAAAGAATATTTACATTTTA
This sequence comes from Isotoma decorata, assembly GCA_034698605.1. Lineage (NCBI taxonomy): Eukaryota > Metazoa > Arthropoda > Collembola > Entomobryomorpha > Isotomidae > Isotoma > Isotoma decorata. The sequence goes on from JAQGBU010000115.1 coordinate 59,001, forward strand.
AGGTAGTCAACTCATTTTAAATTTAACTTAGGGAAAGGAAGAAAGAGAATTTTTATATAGGGAACAAGTTTCACTGTAACAAAAAGTATAGATAATACGGGGACGATTTACTTGAACATTTTTCTGTAACGAAATCCTATTCTGCCTTTTAAACTATTACGATTTTAAAAAATTCACTAGTAAGTCCAGTCTAGGTTTAATGCACACAAAGTTACGGTATTGAAAACTTGTTAGGAAAAATACTAAAGAATTTAATAGATCTATTTTTTAAGTACCTGTATAAAGTAATAAGAAAATCAAATATTATTGAAAACTAGTTTCTATATCATCTTCCAAATTTGCACACTTTTACACTTACATATGTGATTTGCTGTGCATGAACAGACCATATATAAACTCATTTGCACTACATAAAAATATAATTATCCTAATTACAATTTATTGTGATTCTTCCACTTGTGTATTTTAGCTGTAAAACAAAAAGAAATCTTGAAGAGTGCTTCGTATCATAACAAATCTATGATGTTTCTGTGAAATAGCTCTTGTCACTCGCAGATATTTCTTTCTGGTGTCTTAGACAAGTGCTCATTCAGTCATTCCTCTTCTTGTAGATTTTTCCATGTCATTTCTCATGGACTGAGGAAGAAAAACTAGGAAAGAAACTAGTCTTGTATATGCAATACACCTAACCCAATTTCTTATTTCATTTAGATGTAAAAAGCATTATACACCTATAAAATCCAATATATTCTATAATCCTAAGTAATAAATTCTATTACCAATCTCCAGTAAAGATAAGACTGTTCCAAAATACTCGTCACATAAGCAAATTATTCATTATAGTTACACAAGTATATTTAAATTCGTAATAAATATTGATATAAAAACAAATAAGAATATTCACGCATGGATTCCTCTAAAGCGGATAGCCTTGGGTCTTGGAAAAGCTGAGAAAGTAAGAAATCAAATATGAAGCTATTTTTGTAAATGGTAAATTACGCATAAAACTCAACTATTGGTGTTATTTACAAATTCTCATGGTCAACAGTCCCGGATCATTATATTTCTCCATGTTTACTGACTTTCTAATCAAACATGAGAATCTAATATTGGGTTTTATATTAGAAAACAAACTCAATCAAATCCATGGGAAAGTATTGACTGACTGAAACTAAACAACTCCATGCATATTTTTTCCACTACTTGAGATTAAGACCTGTTTTATGACAGGTAAAAGAAAACGTATGATTGATTCAATTAAAATTGTAATAACACACAGTACCCGCTGTAAACACACACACTACTTCGATAAGATCTGCCCTCTTTTTCCCAACTGTACAAAAAATAAAACTATTTTTAGATAAAAAAAAGTACCTCTTGCCCCCAAATGAGGGTTATTTAGCCACTGGAGAATATTATAGTAGGTGAAAACAAAGTAAAATAAATATCAGTCCGCATTTTCGACTCGTCAAGCTAAGCACGTAGTGAAGTTTTTCTGTAAAAGTGATGAGAGAGATAGAGCGAAGGTAATGTGCGTCAATTTTCGTGTAATTGTAAGTAGTTGTAATTCCCCTTGGGTTTTTTTTTACAGGGAAATTGCTCTCTTGCCCTTTACTCAGGTATCATCTACTTGAGGGTCTTCATTCTTCAACTTCAGCCCTCTCAAGATCAGTCAGTCTCCTTTTTATACTTCTTTCAATTGAAGTTGCTTTTGCACCAATAGAACGGTTGAGGTTCGAAGTAGTGTACCCTGTATTTTGTATGTTACACAATACATTCGAAGTTTATCATAAGGAAGGGGAGTGGGCGTTGGAAATTTGTCTTTGTACTTAAGCTTCCTTGGGTCCCTTTTATATAGAAAGAAACTTAGAAACCTGACCATGACACAATTGCTTTTACTTTTATTTCTTTCCTGTACACTAATAATAATGGATGTCACACTGTAAGAGTAATCTCTGGGTGACACTTTTTGTCTCGGAGTTTTTTATCTGTGGGGAAAAGTTTTGGTTCTTTTATATAAACGTTTTATTAATCCTAGTAACAATAAAAGTTTTGCTTTAGATATTTTTATTTAGTGATATATAAAAATACCCGTGGAAATAGTTATTGAGTAATAGTACCATTTTGTATGTAATGGGCTTTAGAAAGAAGATGAGATATAGTAAGGATCAAAGGTCAAACATTTTCTTGCTAAATTAAAATAACATTAAATTCCCTTTGTATTAAGCATTTAACTAATCAAAAATTCTGTTTACGAACACTACTTGCTATGAATTATAAAATAGAACATTTCTCCAGCTTAGGAGAATAAAGTTACCTAGTTTTATTTTTTTTATCTCAGCAGAGTAGATTTACAAGCCCAAAGGAAAGGTCAAGGGCAAAAAAAGATGCATGAGAGTAACAAGTCCCCAGGGTTAATAGTAAGCTGGGAGGATTTACAATAATCCAATAAGCGAAAAGAGAAAGCGGAAGCGTTGCGTTGATCTAATTAGTATTGACAAAGTGATGTAGAGCTTAACTTATCAAAAATCTCATGTAAAAATACAATATATGGGCTCAGTCTTGTTGTAGAGTGAGTTAAAGGTGAAGATAGATTGATAATCATACTAAGTTGTAGACACATAACCGAGAGATAGATAGCTTTCTAATGATAACCATGTGCAAGTAAAGAGTCCAAACGGTTACTTAGACTTTCATCATCCTACCCAAGAAAAAACCTCAATAGCTCAACTTCCACTCTTCTCTTTGCTTTAATAAACCTTTTAGAATGTGGGGAATTTATGGCATAAACCTATTATGGTTTTGATTTGACATACACAAAGGTAAAAAAGCAATTTCCTTCTGTTCTTGATGAAGGTTGAATTTTTCCAAGAATATTTTGAGATAACTTGTAGTAGAAATCGTTATCATAACTCCCCCAATACAAATGAAAGACATGGCATGGGGGAACTTGATAAGCCCTTAGACTTAAGGAAAAAATATCTTAACCCTGTTAAAAGTATTGTCTGAATGCGTTTGAGGTACCGAATGCAGGTTAAAGGAAGTAAGAAGACTATAATAAATATGGGTCCATGTTTCGACATCGATATTCGAAACATCGACAATTAAACATCGACAAACCCGACATCGACATTTCCAAATGATCGACAAACAGCAATATCGACAT